>JAOWBL010069631.1:8007-19429 GCA_028564865.1 Zenarchopterus dispar
GTGTGTCTGAGGAGGGTATGGTGCATGTGAGGTTGAGTTTATTTTCTGAGTGAAGAGGTCAGTGACAAACAAAGGCCAGGCGCCATGTGAGGCCGAGCTGCGTCACAGCGTCGCTGCGTCACAGCGTCGCTGCGTCACAGCGTCGCTGCGCCAGCGTTTCAGCCAAGCCGAAAGCAGCTGCAGAGAGGAGAAGACTGGTGTTCCTCCAGACCGCTGAGCAAAAGCTTGAGCCTCCTTTCATCCACTGTTTTTGAACATCATATCAAAAAAAAAAACCCACATGCACTTTCTGTTCTTCAGATTATACATTTGGACGCTTGAAATCAACAGCAGACTTCATCTCAGTCCACCTGAATCTGAAGTTACTGATGAGTCAGCTTTTCACATTTGCACGATTTTGTGACGTCACAGAACTGACCTCCACGTCTTTATTTCCATCTCTACTTCAACTTTAAAATCTTGCTAAAGTTGCTTTTCTAGAAACGTCAAACTCAAAACTCTTGCTTCATTGCTGGGAGGGGGAGGGGGGTGGGGGGTGGGGGTTTCTGCAGTTACATTCATAAACAGGGCCGGTCTTAGGATTTTGGTGGCCCTAAACAACATTTTCTTTTTGGCCTCAAAAACATCCAGTCACACACGCTGCTTCAACTGACTGACCAGACACGGAAACTAGAGATGAACAAATGAATTAATAACAAGTCTTTTACTTTATTTGGAAATTTTAAAAAATGATTTGGATCAACTTTCATAAATAAAGGGTTTTGTTGAACATGTTTATGCGTTAAACAGATTTAAGTGGGACCGGGTGCCAACCATCTCACTTCGTGTGGAAATAAGATTTGTTGCAGTTCCTCGACTGACCACTAGAGGCCCAGTGAGTTGATCTCCGTTGACTCTCATGTTAAAATGTTTAACTTTAGCTCAGAAATATGTAAATACTGTGGCATTTACATCCTGGTGCAAACGATTGTTCTGGTTACAATCGTTTGATTTCACATTCGTGACAACTCTGAGGGGGGATACTTTTTTGTAGCACACTGGGAGAGTTTATATAAAGCACTACATTTATTTCTCATATGATTGATTGACAGGTGGGTCAGCCAATGGCTAGCTGTTATCACTTCCTTATCCGTAATCTGGGCTAAACGCGACTATCATGTTTAATTTCACTGTCGGGTCAACATGTCAACACGTTAAAGGAGCTGGGAGCACAGCTAACTTTGATTGACATGTGGTGGGTGTGTTTCCGTCTGCTTCTGAAGCAACATGGCTGCCGCCCTCAAGAAGAAAAACGGGCTTCGAAACCGGTCTTCAGAAACCAGCGGGTCACGTGACCCGATGCTTCGTCCTTCGTTTTATGCAGTCTTTTGTTGGGACCCTTTGGATCATGGGCTTTTGTTTAACGATGTATGTGCTGCTGGCCGTAAAGCAGATTGACCTTTGGGAATAATAAAGATACAATCAACCTTGAACCTTGAAGCAGACTCATGACAGGACTATAGCTGAAAAAGAGATCAGTATTACCAGCTGCGCTGCAGAGGAAACAAATGTAAGTATTTGAGAATAACAAGACCAATCTAATGATTTTCAGTCATGTTCTTTCATACTTTACTAGAATGCTTTAAGGGAAACTGATTGATTTACGTACACATTTACATTTTAGAGCAGCTCAAAGCTGTAGGACAAATCTCAAACAAGGAGCGGTGAAAACCAGCCTCTCTGCTGAAAAATCCATCCCAGACTTCAGACATCAAACATGGTTCATCTTCAGTCTCGAAACTTTGTTTTATGACACCATGACAATAAAAGGTAGTTTATATAAGTCTGACTTGTGATGTCACACTTTGAATAACTCGTGAGTTTTAGCAGCATTTTCTTCTTTTTGTGGCCCTCATGGTCTTTCTTTTGGGTAGAGGGACGGGGAAGACATGCAGCAGAGTCCCACTGACGGGGACCTGAACCCACGCTGCCTCCACACACGGAGCACCTGCTCAACCAGCTGAGCTGTCGGGGTCCCACAGGAACGTTTCTCGTTTCATCTCTAAGAGGCTAACACTGGTTGTGGTTTTTTTTCTGCTTTCTTTAAATTATTTCACAATAAAATAAAAGTTCTGCTCTGACGAACTCAGTGACATGTGGACATTCAAACTCCCTCAATGACTCATTTCCTTTTTTGAACACTTATCAGCAGCCTTTAGTTTTAGACATTTACGACGCTGTCATTACGCTGTCATCTAAGACAGCAGAACTACTGTGTGATTTGATAACTCCCATTGAGCTGTTCCTGATAAGACATGAAGGAGGAGACACTTCTGAGCTGATAAGATGTTAGAAGAGTTTTTGGTTTAAGCCTGTATCTCTACTGACCTATATTGTGTCACATGCTGAGATTTTAATATTCAGTTTTAAATACTCCTTTGCAGAGCGATTTTGTACAAGAAATACAGCAAACAGGATTATGTGGCTTCACTAAATAATAATTGAACCTAGATAGATGTGTTTCTGCAGGTAGGAAAGACAGATTCTGGATGACAATATTCTGATTATTTGGGTATATACATACATACATACATATATATGTATGTATGCATATATAATTGACTTCATTCCACTGCCGGATTTGGGATGAGAATATTTCTGTTCCTCTTTTTCTTCTCTCTGTTTTGTGCTGTGGCATTTTTTTTTTTTTTTTTTTCTGAATACCTCGGCTCTCTTCCTCCGGCGGTTTCACAATCATTCATACTGTGATTCATGTGACTGAAACCAGGTTAAAAAAAAAAGTGACAGAGGACAAAAAAGAACAAACAAAAAAAAAAGCAGTGACCCACAGAGGAGGAGGCAACGTCCCTCCTCTGTGGGTTGCTGGTTTTCAGGGAAGGTCATGACACCCGTCTGGTGAAAAATCTTCAAGAACAGAAGAAAACCAAATCCACCTGCCTCGTTTTGAGCTTTTGTGAGCTGTTGTGATCCGAATGATTGAGAATCTGAACCAGTAAACTCTAATTATGTTGTGGCTTGTTGTGTTTTGGTGGGAGTTTAAATCTTTTCCCTTCACAGTGACGTTAGCCCAGTCCTGTTCGTGTCCTGGCTGTAGCTGAACCCCACATGTTCTTGAGCTCAGCTTAGCCCTGTTCACAGTAATAACCTCCGAGGGTACACGGCTCTGCTCTGATGTAAATTAGCTGACGTGGACCTGTATGGGATCTCGGACCTGGGTGGGATTTATTGATAAGGATCGTCCTCAGACCCCAGGAAGCCGTAAATCGGGAGCGTTGTAATGCAACTATCGACCAAAATGACAGACTGCAGCTTTGTAAGAAATGAAACTCAGGTCGATAACAAATTAAAGAAGCTTAGAAATGTGTTGTATGTGGTCAAGGACCACCACAGCAGGAGTGGCGGAGGAAGAGGGAGCTGGTTATATTTTGATTTGTGTTAATGCTGGAGGAGAGCTGCAACCATAACTATAAAATAAAAATGACAAAGCATTACGTCATGCCACTAACTGGTTTCTGAGTGGTACAGACCCCCAAATGTCAATCAAAGTTAGCTTTGCTACCAGCCGACCCCCGCCGGCACATCTGTAGATCTGCCGTCAGACGTTTATGTCATTTAACATGTTGACTCGATGGCAAAATCAAAACGGACTGTTTTTCGCTGAAGTTTGGTTAAAACAAACAGGTGGATGCTTCACTAAGCCTGGAGGAATAATGATTACAGACAAGGAAGTGAAAATGGCTAACCACTGCCTGAGCCAACTGTCAATCATATCAGAAATAAATGATTTACTTCATATAAATGTTCCTGGCATGATACAAAGAAATCCCACCCTCTTAAAGTCATCATGGATGTGAAATCAAATGATTGAGACAAAAACCAGACTGTGAATGTGTTTATTTCTGCTCTAAAGTTGGACATTTGAACAGGAGAGTTGATGGAGTTTGAGTCACTTCTGCAGCCTCTAGCGGTCAGTCGAGGAACTGCAACTAAACCCACTTCCACGTGAGACTCGGTTCCACGTGAGACTCAGTACTTTTCCTCAACTTAACATCTGACACGTTTACTATGTCCTACTGGGACTAAAATATGGCTTTATGAGATGACTGGCAGTGCCACCTCCAACAAACTATTACATGAGGGCACCTGAAACAAGGCATGGATAACTTGAATTGATTCCAATCACAAGTCAATCAATCATGTTCATCTTCAACTAAAGATACATGTATTATTTATTAAAAACTGAAGTGAAGGCATTTTTTAAAATGCTAAATGCGCCGAATAAAGATATTTTTACTGTTTGTGCACCTCCTCAGAAGGAAATTCTTCACCTGCGCCTCAGCTGGATGCGACTGGTGAGCATTACTCGTCTTCTCCAGGTGGAGGCGCTGCAGGACAGAGAAGCTGTGATGGAGCTCCAGGAGGATGAGAAGACTGATGTTGAAGCAGATGTCTTTTTTGTATTTTACTTTTTATTGTGTTTGCCTGTTTTTTGTTTTTTTTTTCAGGTGTAACATTTTCTAAAACTAAAAACTGATTTAAGAGGACATGAAGAAATCTAGTTAACCCTCAGAGACCACTGGAATTAAAAGAAGTGAGAAATACCAAGAAAACTATGGCTAATACCACCAGCATAAAACTAAAACATAAAATGCAATAAAGGCTAGGGTCACTGAATATTTACACAAAGAATACCATTAAAAACAATTCCATCACATTAGACAAGTATCTCAGATATCAGGACGTGTAGTTTGTTTTGTTTTGAACGCCTGTAAATGTCGTTTCTCGTACCCTGGAAACTGGTTTTTTGTAATGTGTAATATTTTACTGAAATAAAAGGTTTCAGATTGATCTTAAAATTCAGTGGCATATTTATTAACAAAGTAAATGTAGGCTTAAAATGATTCATATTTTAAGCTCAGTAACAGGTTCAAAGCAAGGCTGTAAAAAATCTCTTTCTTTACAAAATCTTCTTCTGTGACAGATAGATGACGTCATCGTGTCGGTGACGTCATCGTGTCGGTGACGTCATCGTGTTGTTATAAATTAGTGAAATGTTTATAACAGTTTAGCTGCAATAACATCACGTCATTCACATCAGTGTGTTCAGATATATTTTGATTTAAGAAGAAAATAATTCAAGTTAGATGTTTATGCTGAATACCTTTTTTAGTTTCTGTTTATCTTGTGCATTAGTGTGGAAATGGAAGCAACAGTACTTCTAAATTATTCACAATAAATATACTCCCTCCCTTTTAAAGAACGATTGACAATGATAGTTTTAGTTCTGTTTCGGTTCTTCTTGATTTAGTTTTTTCTTTTATGAATACGGATGAAGAATACCTACAACGGTCATGTAAGTATAAATATCTCAGAGGTGAAGATAAAAGTCTGATCCACCTTCAGCAGGAAGACTCGGCGGTGGCTCCAAAGGTGAGTCCACGAACCTTCATGTTAAACTACAAATTTAGAGCAGAAACACACATATTTACAGCCTCGTTCAAAGACAGTTTTAGTCTCTGCAGCTCCAGGTTGAACACCCATGACAACGACGTGGGAGATCCACGCAGGAAAAGAGACCTCTAGTGGTTGAAATTTTGAGGTCGCAGCAGCAGCTGATGTCACGTGACTTTCTGTCATCAACATAAAGGTTAAACACTGAATCTCAGCTAAGTTACCCACAATGCCATTCACCAACAGACTCTGAGTCCACAGTACATTAAAAACTGTTTTTTTTTTTTTTTTAGCAACCTTTTAAAATAAGCATGTAAAGTACTTTACCTGTTAGAAAAATGAAAACACAACTTTAATATCAGTCAAAATGTCAAGACAGTATGAAAACACGTCCGAACCTGAAACTGACTGCTTCCTGGAGGTGACTTTACTCTCCACCACAAAAAGCTCGGAGCCGATAAAAACCCAGAAAACACTAGTCCAGTACCTGTCTGACCCAGGTGGACCTGGTTCCTGGACCACGTTGTATCTGCCTCCACCAGCCAGCTTCAGACTGCTTTTTCTGTGTTTTACTCAGTATTACAGGTGTTTTCTAAATAATCCGTATTTTTTGTCATGGAGACAGTGAATTAAATGCCAAGCAATGGCCACGTTGATTCTCAGTCTTTACACTCAAACAACTGATGACAGGAAGTGATGTAGATAAAAGGAAAATACTGTTTTTCTTGTTCATCTGAAGTCCGAGTGTCAATAAATAAACTAAGAGTCAAACAGTACCTAAACCGAAGTACTCCCATGAATTCAGCAGTCAGGAGCATCACAGGTTTGGGGTTCTGGAGGCGACAGAAAGGTGGAAACATGGAGGAGGACGTGAGCTACCTGCTGACACTAGGGGGCAGGATAAGCTCATCTTTACATCCAAGGAAAGCCCATTAATTACTCCTCTGTCCTGCCTTTTCAATGTCACAGATTCAATTACGGGCGACCTTTTTGTCTTGCACGGCAGCGTTCATGTCACGCAACGTGTGATTTTGATGGAATTCCCGAAGCAGTCCGGTAAATATATCTGACCTCAGTCCAGATGCACGCCATGAGAAATGACTCGCAGGCTTTATGGAGCCCTGGAGAAACAGCATGGCGTCCAAAGGTCCCGGCTGCCTCTTTTGTGTGGCTTCGTGCACATTTAAAGCAGATGTGCATCCAGCAGAAACCTGCTGTTATAAGATTGTGTTTCTGTGGCTGATTTGTTTCTTTGGGTTTGGCTTTGATGATATGGACCCAGAGGAGAAGCATATCCCACAAATCAAACATGGTTCATTCATAAATCCACTTCTGGAGGCTGTTCTGAGAGGATTTTCTGAGAGGTTTAAGAGAGAGCAGCTCAGCGTCTTGTCTGGAGTAAAGAACATGATAAACAGGACGTGAGTAAGTTGTTGTTTGAACCTCTCTGATGATGTGGATGATCAGGAGTGGGAATCCCACTAAGCACACCATTTACAGGAGACCAGAGGTGATACTGACACAACAACCAGCAGTCAGTCGTGGGTCTGGACTGGGACTACACCTCTACTGTGGACCAGTCACGACAACGTGAAGTCACTTCCCAGTATTTTCTCAGCTGTGGACCCACCTCCAGGGCCGGCCTTAGCATTTTTGTGGCCCTAAACTAGATTTTGTTTTTGTGGCCTTAAAAACACTCCGACAAATACAACAGTGGTTACAAGCGAATGAAAAGACGAATAAAATAGAGATGGATGAATGAATTATCAACAAATCTCTTATTTTATTAAAAAAAAAAGCAAGGAAAGGGTTTTGTGGCATATGTTTGAGTTAAATAATTGAATTGAACCCCCTCGTCAGCACATAACTTCAGATCCAACTTCTTATATTTTCTTAGCTATTATTTTGTCAAACTCCATCAATATTTCTCAAACTTAAAAGCAAGACAATCTTTCTGTATTTCTCTTATCAACAGGCTGAAGCGCCATGGCGACTCATAAAAGAAAAAGTCTAGATGCTTTTAAACTCAGGCTTTTCTTCTGTTCTTGTAAACATACTGATGAGCTTGATATGAGATATTTATCATAAATGTTTAATTTGTGATCTGAAAAATCAGGACACCAGTTTTGAGAAGATGAGAGAGACACTTTTAGATCTGTGGTCCAGATATATATATATATATATATATATATATACCTGTAACCTGTAACGCAGAAGACTGAAGGTATTTGAATAAAAATGTTGCAGGGCTGAACCCTGGGGTACCGAGCAGCGAGACTAAAGACATTAAAAGGTATATCTGAGATATGTCATTAGATTTCCTGCCTAATTTTCCATAAATACAAAGACTGAACTTGCAAATTAACACGTTTGTCTGAAGTGGACACTGAACGGGTTTCTGAGTAGATTCTCACTTTCCAAAAATAGCACCCTGGATCTTTTCTGGAGTATTTCATTACCATCCATTCGAGGCAAATTAGACACTGAGGCAATCAAGCTGCGAGGCATCTCTTCAGCTCATCACATTAAGGACAATAGACGGAGAAATGAGACTCATTTTTAATTTTGGTTCAATGACTGAGCAAAAAAAAAAAGAAAGAAAGAAAAAGAAAAAAGAAATCAACACCACTTGTCCAAGCAGTGGTTGAACATTCTCAACCTGGAGGAGAAATGATCCTCCGATTCAGGTTTTTAACAGTATTTTCTCACCTCGTCTCATAAGATCACAGTATGTGATTTTGTTTTGATACTAATATAAGACATTGGAAGTCTCCCCACTGATTCTTGAATTTTCCACCTCTTTTGGGTGGCAGGGACAACAGCCGAAGAGTTTCCCATCTTTCTTCCCCCCGTGGTGAAAACACAGCGCCGTTCCCATGACGACCGAAAGATGAAATCTCCACAACAAAGTCTGCAAGCTTGTCCTTCAGGTGGGACGTGTCAGAAACACCTCCACTAGAAGACGTCCAGCAGGCATCCTGTCCAGACGTCCAGAACACCTCATGCAGCTGTCTTGTTTTGTTTTTAAGAGAAAAATGTGCCAAGAAATTCTCCTAACGGCAGAGGGATCACATTTCTCCCGGCTGACTTACACTTCGGTGTCCAATCAACATTTTTTCAGGCGTAGTTGGAAACCCTGCACCGTACAGGTCAAAACTTCAGAAATGCAGCTCCACGTCTTGTTGGACGGCAGCAAATGTCCGCTCGGTGATATTTTGGTACCTTCTTTGTGTTTCCACATTTTCAAGCCAGAGAGACACCAGAACTGTTATCCAACATTAGTTAGCTCGATGTCTCCTAAGACTCGATATTGTAACGTCTGAGGTGTCTGAAGGAAGTAAAAGACAGGAAGCTCAACACCAGAAGATGCACAAAAGAGTCCAGTTACTGAGAAACACACGTGAAACAGGAGTTTTAATGGTCGCTCGTCAGTCTTCAGTCTTCCTGCCGGGGTGGACGATCCACCTGAAACACCAGAGCAGCTCTGGACCTGGACGGAGGCTGGAGTCCGCCCCAGAAGCCTTCGTGTGTTTTATGGACTTGGAGATGGTTCAGGAGCTTTGTGGTGTTCTGGTGAAGCTGGAACTTCTAGAGACCTTGGTTCCAGTCTGAAGCAGCTGAGATGAGACTCAACACCTCCAGGTCTGAGGCCAGGTTCACCTCTGAGCACGCTGAGCCGTGTGCTCTTACTGCCGAGTGACATCCAGTCACCTTCACGTGTTTACTGGTTACAGGAACTGGGTTTGTAGCTCCACATTTCTGTTTATGGACCTGCTTGTCTGCGCTCTGAAGGCCAGAGTTAATTATTCCCCCGACGGTCGTGAGGAGATAAACACTCACTCCTGTCACACACAAATAAACCCACGGTCACGTGAGCGGTACAGCCCGAGTCGTGACATGCGCCGGGTACCACTTCAGTCCTCTCAGCTGCATCCTTCCAGGTGTTTATGAACATCCAGCAGTCGCTGAACACACACATCTGCATTTCAACAAAACTCCCAGCTACTGACGCACGCCGAGCTCTGTTCTTCAGCGTCTGTGTCTCCGTTCACATATTCCTATTTTACTGCCAGTTTGTGTGAATAAATGCATTTTTATTGATCCTCAGGCAGTCGCCTCATCAAAGGTTTATCATTTAAAAAAATGGTTCTGTGAAGCATATATTTGTCCTGTTATATTATTTTCTACATATTTGTGTCCATGTCAGCTCTGCAGCCCAGAAAAAGACCTGCAAGCACCATCTCCCTGCACACAACTTTTATTTAACACTTTCAGCTCATTTTTACTCACTTTTTGTGTAGATGAACAACAAAAGTCATGTTAGGATACTTGAGTGATCCAAACAAACAAACAAACAAACAAAAAGTAAGAACAGACTCAATGAAACAAGAGTAAAACACCCTCTTAAAAGTGCTGTTACCATTAAAACTCTGAAGGTTACGATAAAAACGCGCAAGTGGAATACAAAATAAAAGCATGTAGACATCGGTTCAACATGAAGTCACTCTGAGTGGACAAAGAGTCAATCATCATGACATCATCATGACATCTAGCATTGATGATCAACTCCACGTTCACTTTGTCCAACCATAAAAAAAACAAACAACTTCTTTGTGCCATAAAAAATTAAGTAAACTTGTTGAAAGTGGAGTTTATGTTTAAATGCTTTTATTTTGTCATTCACCTGCTATTTCCAGGTCTAATCTTGGAGGAGACCTGAGAGTGAAGCCTGCAGGAGAAGAGACCCTCTGGTGAAGGTCTGCACATTTATTTAACTTTCAACATGTAAAGTGAAGCCTTCAGGCTCTGACAGTAGCTCGTTTTTCCCCATTTCTCTGGGGCGAACTTTCTACGTGTTCATCTTTCTCGGTGTAGAAGAATGCTCTCTGGAAATGTCTCAACAAGCGGAAACGTCCCGGACTCACGGTCCAGCGCCTTCGGAGGACAGACGGGACATGCGAGGTGTCAGGGAGGACGGGTGTTGGGAGAAATCTCCCTCTGAGCAGACGCTAATCTCCTCGACAACGCGTCGGTGTTTAAAAATGGAGTCGCTGTGAGCGGATGGCGGGCCGGGGGGGGCGGGGTCACGTCAGACGGGCGGAGGTGAGATCACACCTCCACCTCGTCTCCTTCACTTCAGGAACTGTCACAGAAAAGTTGGCTTTGAGCTGTGGAGCTGCAGAGCTGAGTGGAAACTTTGGCTGCTGCAGGAGTTCAAAGGTCAGGTGTGGGGTGTACGCCCGAACGGATAACTCCTCCTCTCACCCCCAGACCACACACATCTCATCTTTATGGTTTTTTTTGGAAGTTTGTGTATTTCACCAAAGGCGAGGAGACACGTCGCCACACTTCTTCCTCGGCGTAGACGCGACGCGTCACGGCGGGATAAATGCAGCTCTGAAGGAAAGAAACGACTCCTGGCAACATGTTTTGTTTTCACACGTCTTCATATCTCATTCCAGCGCGGAGCCGCGGACGGATAAATGCACATGTCACAACTCGCCTCATTAGCTGGCAAGTTGTCACGCTGGATTAGTGACAAATCCAGACTAATCGACTTAATTGTGAAAAGCATTTCTTTCTCGTTTCACAGCCTAAATCAAGTTTGTCATCTGTGCGGAGCTGTGAGCATCAAACGAACATCGTTCTTCTCGTCACCTTCAGAGTTGGAGATCAGACAGACTCCCGGGGTCTGGTGGAGCTCCCACAGACTCATTTACCCACTCGGACTCCAGAGAGACCAGGCAGAAACACGCTTCATCCTCTCAGGACTCGTCTCTGCTTTTACACTTTCTTTAAATTCCAGATTTGAACTTTTACTTGGATTTCTTTGTATATGTTTTTAAATTTCTTACTTTATTAAATGGAGGGTAGGCCTTTGGTTCTTCTTTTCCTTTTCTTGTAAGAGATTCTTCCTTCCTTCCTTTCCCTCCTTCTCTACTTCCTTCCTTCCTTCCTTCCTTCCTTCCTT
>JAOWBL010069632.1:0-19429 GCA_028564865.1 Zenarchopterus dispar
ATATATATATATATATATATATAGATATATATATATATATATATATATATATATATATATATATATATATATATATAATGCCATGGCACCGTATAACATTTGTTAATCAACTTGGAGAGTGGTTTAGACATGGGAACAACTGACTGTGGGGTTTTTTGTTTTTTTTTTGGGGGGGGGGTGTCTTTTGTCTGTTTGTAAGTCTGTGTGAAGACCAAATTCTGATGGGTTGAAGAGGAAACATGGAACTTGACCTGGAGTAAAAATGGAGATAGGAGATGATGAAGTTCAAAAACTACTTCCATTCTGAATTTCATGGAGATTTAAGGTCACCGGCAGATAATATGGAGCTCTGATGCAGAGAAATTAAGACTGCTGACATGGATACAGATACATAATTTGGGACCTCAACACCCAGCTGTCATACACTGAGACAAAGAGTGCAGGCAGAGCAATAAGATCAAAAGAAGAAGGGACTGCAGTGCTTGTTTACAACAAGAGTTGCGAACTCCTTCACCTGTTACTGTGAAGGACCCCCTTCACTCCAAATATTGAACTGTTGCCTGTGACTTCCCCTTCTACGTTTTCTAGTAAGTTCATTTTTGTTACCTGCCAACCCTGCATGTAGTCTCCTCAACTCAGCTCTTTAACAATTTAACTTGTTTTAATTTCTTTTTTTCCAGTTTGTTTATTCTTAATTTATATTATAAGAATATAACTTCCTTTTGGTGATTAATAAAGTACTATTCTGTTCAATTCACCCCAACGTATGAATAATTCTGTTGTGGCAACAGTGCCAAATGATAGTACCCATACAGACTTTTATTCATGTCTAGTCCTCTTCACCAGCAATGTCAAAGGCTGTGGAATTCATTCTGGTATTGCTACTATTTATTTGCATAAAGTTTAAGTTGAGGCAACTTTGTGCAAATGAAATACAGTCCAGTGTAGTCCTGCAGCTCTGGAATCTCCTAACAAAAACTTTTGATCATAGTGTTGTCATTCTAAAATTACTACAGATACAGCGAATGCATGATTTATTTCTTGTCCCAAATGCTTTTAGACATCATTTTGTTCAAGTTTTGGTGAAGCAGAACCCCTGTCAATCATCTATCCAGACAGCTGCCTAGTGGTGTCCATCAAGCATCCAGTGCTGGGAAGACGGATTACCCCATGCTAGAACAGATGAAAATTTTAAGAATGTACATTTTTAGAAAGCTTTATCTATTAGATTTCACCAGAGGAGTGAATAAGG
This sequence comes from Zenarchopterus dispar, assembly GCA_028564865.1. NCBI lineage: Eukaryota > Metazoa > Chordata > Actinopteri > Beloniformes > Zenarchopteridae > Zenarchopterus > Zenarchopterus dispar. The sequence goes on from JAOWBL010069632.1 coordinate 1,253, forward strand.
ATGTTTTCAAACTTGAGACTCTCAAATGAGCACATGCTTATGCACACAAGGACATACTGCAGTGCTTGAATTAATTCCAAAAGAGGGTTTCCTGACTTTCCCATCTCCTTCCTTACCCTCATCACTTCCTGTTTTTGGCTTTGCTGTACTCCTCAGAAATTTCTCACTTCTTCAATTTACCGAGCAACTTTATTTGTGGCAACAACCCACTCAAATTCACAACAAGGTCTCAGCGAAAAACCGCACGTCACTTGCCACCATGTGGTGGCTCAGCTCGTCACTTCAAAAGGTGACGTTTCACCTTGATTACTGGGAGGCTTGTGGTGATGCAATCAGTAAAAAGTAAGCACTTATAACAGCCTTTTTATTTAAACTCTAAGAGAGCTGAGTCATGTTTCTAAATAGCACTTATTATAACTAAGAATGCCTGAGATCTTTGTAAAAGAAAAAAAAACAACAACTTTGGATTCACTTTCATAGAGACTGGAACGTGGACTCATCTAATATTTACATCCCATCTAATTGCAAGCTATAATTACAACATTGGCCTTAAGAAAAGCTTTTGAATAAATTGAATTAATTTGGTAGCCACGAGTTGCTTCTGAATGCTGATTTACTCTGCTCCACCTCTAGAGAGAATCTGATTAAATACACTATTAATGTATTTAAAGCAGATAGAAATTCTTAATGCAAAAAGAAACCTAAAGCTGGGTGAAATTTAAAATCAGTATTAGTTTACCATTCTGTGAAAGCACCGAGAAAATGGCTTAATAAAACTGATTCTTATCTGTGCAGGTCACAATGCTTCTTTTTCTATCTCTTTATTTCTGGTTTTCCTCCTCTTTCTTATTCTCCTGACTGCTCACATATCCAAGCTGTGGAGACTGATGCTGCCCACCCTCAGTGGTCTTCCACTGGGGGTCACGGATGATTAAAGCTATGGCAGGTGGACTCCACTTTGAAACCATCAATAGACCCCAGGGAGCGGAATCAAACAGAAAACCTCCATCTCTGTCAGCTCAGACTCTCTTTGGCACTGAGGTAAAGGACATGCAGAGGGTGAGAGGGCAGACTCCACCTCTGGATCCTTCTCTGACGCCATACTACTCAGCTCCAAAACTGTGAATCATATGGAAGATTTTCTGATGTGAGTTCAAGCTGATTTTGTGTAATCACCAGGCTGATCCTGCAGCCTCTGGCTAGAAAAGACTGTTTTCTATCTATCCCTCTACATTCAGGGAATCATAGTAGCATTTCCAGGAGGAATGATTTGAGGGAAATGTCAAGAACAACGATAGCTTAAAGCCAAGAGCTGAACCCTCTGATACAGCGCAGCTCGGTGGAGATGAGAAACTTCTTGTTATTCAGCTCCAGTCCTGACTAAAATCTGGCTTTATCAGAGCAGAAATGGCATTGTCACTTTCTAATAGGATTACAGGTCTTTCATTGCATATTAATTTCAGAGAAATCAATACTGTCTGCTGTTTGGGGACATTCTGAACACTGCTTAGCTTACATTTTACAACAGTGATGAAGACAAGGGGAAGAAAATGGGGAATTGTAGTTTTACATTCTGATTTATTTGAGAAAATGGGGGAACAGTAGGAACACAGAAGAAGTGTGATAAAGTGTGAGAAGTCTCCGAAAAGAATGTGGGTATTTCCAATTTAAAATACAAGACATCAGTGGATTTTAAATGTAAAGAATTAGGAGAAAAGGAACAAACAAAGGCATGACTAGAGCTCACAAGTTACTTTTATGTGCTTTCATTAATGTAATACAATGTTTATAAAAATGTTTTAATGTGCTATGAAACTTTATGCCATTGAATAAAATTTGAGTGGATTTCAAATAAAAATCAAACTAGTGACTGAAGGGCGCTGGAACTGTCCAGGGTGCTGATTTCAGAGTTAAAATATCTTTGTGGTGACGTTTCTATCTTCAGATCATAAAAAAAAAAAAAAGATACAGAATCGGTAGCTCCAGAAAAATCCCCGAGTTTGTCATTTGTTTGGAAGAACTGTCATTTTGATCGAAAAATAAAAAAGGAATGAGTAACTAATTATACAGGTAAGTCACTGTGAACCGTCTGCCGCACGGATGTGGTTTACAGACTAGTCAGTCACTGTGGTGACCTTCAGCTGGGCGCGGCTGTTCTTATCATATAATCTCCTCCAGTTGGCATTATACCACAATTAAAATGCGTATTCAAAGCGGGCTGTCGCCGTGGCTGTTCGCTGCGCTGCTTGGCACCCTGTAGTGAAGGGGGGATGACATCTGTGACTCCTCGCCAAGGGAGCCCTGTAGACGCGCCTAATTTTTGTTATTCTTTCTCTCCTGCTTACAAAATCCACCAAACATTCACCCAAGAAACTCCAAGCAGCAGATGTTTTTTGTTTTACCTTTTTTTTTTTTTTTTTTTTTACTTTTCCTCTAGATTTTTTCATCAAGGGCAGATCTTCTCCCTCGTATTCTTGTAAGGTAAGACGATCATTTTGTTCACCAAAAGCCCGAACTGAGTTTGTAGGAGTGATCATTAGCGCATGTCACCGCAACGTATTACTGCATTAGGAAAAGAATTACATTGTTCAAAACTGAATCGTGAGAGGGCTTTTTCTTAAACTCTCGAAACTTCGTTTGCTTTCCAAGTGTGGTACTTTGAATTTATTCGTTTGGCGAGTTTCAGACAGGTTCACCCTTCAAATTCAACACCGTGTCCATATCCCGCAGGAAATAGAATCTAAACTCATGAAGTTTATCTGTAATAAAGCAAATGCACAACTAATACAGCATGATCGGTGGACATTAGTATACCCTGCTGTAACTCTTTTTGAATTTTTTTCTGTATTATATCGTTTAAGGGGGCTTTTTATTTTGTCAGAGTAAGACTCTCCTGGGTGCAGCCAGTACATGAACATCTATAAAAACGGAATTATCGCACCTTCGTGCCAGGACAAAAATCGAGTATTAGCAAGAGTTCAGAATCTTTTTTTTTTTTTTTTCTTGGTGGACACAATTACATAAAATGCGAAATAAGGTCCCGCAATTCTTGGATGTTGGAGAGGACGTGGATGTTTTCTTTTTTCTTTTCTTTTTACAATGAAACGACAATAAACATCGTCAGCCTTGTGAAATAACAAGTGAAGTTGAGATTTACCAGTAGTCAGTATTACCTTTAGGACCCGGCGGAGCGCTCATATGTAACTGGACAATGTGGCTCCATTTCAGGAAGATTGCTTATCTCTCTCCTCCTCATTCGTTCACATCTCAGTCGGGCTGAGAAGTCAGTCTCACCTGTCCAAGCCAGCCCAAGAGTGCTTCTCCATCCGGATGGGTTTTTATACGTGTTGGTGGACTTTTATGAACCTGGGACCAGAGTGAATCCCCTTAACAGCTTCTTTAAGCCTTTCTTTGTGCGCCATTCCGATGAGCGCAGCGTAAAGTCAGGGATTCTGTGCGCACTTTTGCTGCTCGGGTTCTAGGTCGCGTTTTTTGGTGGGGGGATGCTTTGTAATTGAGACGCAAAAGTTGGGGCAAATTGATAAAAACGCCTTGGTCTTCACATGAATCCACGCGTTCATCGCGCACGTCACTTTTATTGACCCATCTTTGTCAAAATTAGAGATTGGAAAGAGAGTCAGCGGGGTGTGAAAGTCTAGGTGCAACTACACAACCTGTAAAAAACTTGTTGAATGAGAAACTCGTCTCAGAAGCGCTCTGAAATGTGAGTATTGTTTGGATCCTTTTGTACATTTTTGTAGGTTACATGTGCTGGTGAGGAAAGCCGTTAGTAAATGGGCGATTAATCTCATTATAGTGAGCTGTAATTAAGTTTGAAGTGAGTTAAATGACGAAGAAATGAGCGTTTTGTGTCATTAAAATGAATTAAAACGCTGCACACATGCTGTCTCTGATTTCCCTCCTGAAAGATCCTTACTGATCAGAGGAGATTCTCTTAGTTTTGCAAGATATATGACCTTATCTTGTTTTATGTGCACTCAGTACTTGGATTAACACAGTATTGCTTCTTCAACGACAGATAAAGTAAAATTTATGTGTTCTTTTCAGTCTGCCCACTAACATAAAAAACTAAGCTTTTGCACTTTCTGTCAAGTTGTTGTTTGCATTTTAAATTTCAGTATGTATTCAGGCAAGAAACTTTTCCTGTGGTTCATTTTATGCCTGGGATTTTTAAGTGGTAACATGCTGTGCATTTTTGCATGTTAGATGGCCAGTAGAAGAACCTTTAATAATGCATGGCTGTGGTTTTCATATATGACTGTTATAAGCTTGCTGACTGCTGGCTGGACCCATCACTCACCAGCATATCACTCACACCCTCCCAGGAAAAAAGCTCTTTACAGAAAAACACGTGGATTTCTTGCTGTAAATAACAAGTGAGCTAATGTAGCTGATGTTGGAGAAGATAAAGCTGGATCAGTAATGTTTTTTATCTTCATATGGCTGTTGGTATCAAGACACAGAGAAAGACGATTAAATAATTGATATAAAGATGAGGGATTGAATGCGCAATTCTGAATGAGAGAAAAGGAATTTTAAGACCAACCTGCTCCAACACAGACATGCATCTGTTGCCAGTCTGTCCCACTATGACTCATATTGTGGGGTTGGTTCTTGGCTCAGAGAAAGTTGGATGTATTAACCCATTTATTGTTGCTCTCATCGGCCAGACACAAAGCGTCCGTCTGCAAAAATTGGCAGTGGATCAGAAGTTATTGTTTGGAAGTCAACAGAAACAATAGAGGCAGGGAATGGGCATTTTATGTGTGCACATTTCCAAATCCTAACCAGGTGCACAGAACAGAAAGGAAAAGCAGCAATTGTTGTAAGATAAAGATGGTAAATATTGTTTTTTTATTTTATTAAAAAAATAAATAAATCACAATTTTCTGTCACTGACATTAGTCCACACAGGATGAATATCTTACATTTCTGAATCATGAACATCTTTCAGCCACAGGTCAATGAGAGGGCCAAACTCAGACAGAAAGAAAAGCCTCACTTGTAAAACGAGTGGAACATATCCACCATAATATTTAAGAAAAAGGCTTGGGGTTTGTAACCAATATAAGCCACAGGGCATGGCTGCCTGCTGACTTTTAAAAACACTCTTCTATGCTTGAGCTGCCTAGGGGATGGCATTCGAGCAGACACAAGGGGGTGTTTCAGAAGCTTCAAAAACAAGTAAAGGAAAAGAGATGGAGAGGGAGAGAGGTGAAGCGGTCAAACCCAAGCTCTTCCTCTCCCTGCATATGGCGAGCAGCTCAAATATTTATGAATTTTAATATAGAATCTAACCTCATATTTTATCCCTGAAATTATGACATTTCTAGGTTGATTTTTTTTAACTGCATTTTGAATATTAACACTGACTCCGGGGAAGAAACGTGAAGACGTAGGGAACAGAAGTCAGGGTGTTTTTGTCAATATGAGCCCAGTGGGAACTGAGATTACACCCCTTTGAGCAATTTTTAATTGAATAAAGTCAGCTCATTTTAACTCTCTAATGTCATATTTTTAGAAACATTATCTTTAGTTATTTGAAATACATCTATATGTATAGATTCACCAAAAATCTATCCTTTGATGTGTGCGGCTTTTACAGCTGGTGTCCATGAATCCAGTGCAAAATCCCCATGGTGAATGTCCTTTGGTCTCTTATTAGGTGTGAAAGTTTTCCATTAAATAATATGATAAGTGATCATCAGTAGTATCTAATTTGACTTGCTGTATTTTGAAGGTCGGCCTCAGGATTATGAAACACTGTGAGATTTCATGTGTGTGTGTATGTGCATGGGTAAAATGGGCTACCCCATGGTGCATCTATGATCAGGGAGTTGAATTTTTGCAATTTGATACACTAGTTCCCATGAAAGAAATGACTTATTCATCACACAGAGTTCTAGCTGTGTTATCGAATTTGTAACTGGTCTCTTGTTGAGATTCTTGTTGATTTGTTTAGCATATTTAAAGAGACCAAATTCATTCCTCTTGCCTTTATTTCCACTGGTTTCTTCCTTCCTCCCACCAGAGGTCTGTCAAATGATGTCTGGCTTTTACGTCTTCTGATGTGAATCACTTTGAAGGGTTAGTCAGGGTAGCAATGCAAATCATGTCCACGGCTCAGATCAGCCTCTTTATTGCTGCTGGAATCAAGCATGTGGTTATTTGCTAAAAAAAAAAGAAGGACATTTTAGGCTGGAAAAGGGGAAACAGTTAATGCTACAAATGTGGTGAAAGCTCATTCAGCTGGCAAAAATTTAGATTAAGATATGACCAAAAGAGAATCCCGAGTTAATTGCTTCCTTATGTTGGCAGGGAGTACAGAGTGCATTTACACATAAGCACATCATTTGTTAAGGTGAGTTTTTGCTGATGAGCATTATTAAAATATGTTAATTTCCTTTGACAACCTTTTACACTTATTTTAAAAATACTCCTGAAGTACCACACTGCTCTTGAGAGAATCCAGAGTTAGTTGCTTCCTTATGTTGGCAGGGAGCACAGAGTGCATTTACACATAAGCACATCATTTGTTAAGGTGAGATTCTGCTGATGAGCATTATTAGAATATGTTAATTTCTTTTGACAACCTCTTACACCTATTTTAAAAAATACTCCTGAAGTATGACACTGCTCGAGATAAAAGCCTCTCCAAAGATTTAATGTGTTAGTTCGGTAACGACTGCCAGTCACAGGGCGCAAGTTAAATTTCAGGTATCAGCTGTGGTAATCTTAAAAAAAAAAAACAAAAACCTTGTTGAACTCATGATTTGTCTTAACAAGTAATCTTTGAGGTACATTTGTGTGAAGCAGTTAACTTCCAGCAGCTTTAACAGGATATGCTGCTTGACAACTGTGGTCATCATTTGTCACTTTCACAAAGAGATCATGGAATAAAGAAACACTCCTGCCCCTTATTCCATCTCAACCCCCCAGAAGTACATTCACAAAGATCTCACAAAGGCAAAATATTTCCTCCTCAGTGAGTGCTCGTGGTATTCCACAATCTGAGGGTGGTCCTATTCCTTCACTTCTCTGTCCTGAATGTTTATTATGAAAAAAACATTAAGTTTCTACCTGGTTGTTCCCATTGTACAGACAGACAGACAGACAGAGGCAAAAACCTGAAATAGCACTGCTTTGTCACTGCTCAAGCTTGCAGTGCTTGCCCTGACTGAACTGACTCCTCCAGGTGTGGCAACAGGGTGGCAACAGGGTTCACTGAGTAACTATAGCACCCCAAGTCACATGATAAAGTTAATATGGCCAGTCCAGCCAATCTCTGCTTCTACAACCACTGTGTTAAAAAAAAAAAAAAATAGTGCTTTAGGCCTTTGTTACTACCTCCCAAAGCAGAGCAGGGGCGTAACAGCTACAGAACAAAAATGTTATGCCTGTCCACCTTCATGCGATTCACAGAACACTGTGGGGCAGAATGCAAGGGGCTAGGGAGTTCTGTCAAAAGAAATGATGTAACACTGCAAACTTGTTAGATGCTTTGAAAGAGAATAGGTTTGGAGAGAAATATTATGGTATGAGGTAGTTTTTGCTATGTTTATTAAAGTAAGGTTGTTTTAACTGTAAAAAAAACATCTGGCCCTCTGGACACACTAATATTCCACAGTAACTTAACTCCTTTTTGAAATCTTCCTCTGTTAAAGCCAGTCACATGCAGCCACTCCTTTTTCCTCCCCCCATAGACTTTTACACGAGACTTTGAGGTTGCACAGATCTCTACTGGCTGCTTGACGCCATTACCAGATGCGTCACACCATCTGACTGATGGCTCGTGATAGCTCTGAGAAACATACAATCCCTCAAATAAACCATTTCTGTCTGCCAATTTTACTTCAATATTTCCCAAATGCCTCTGAAAGTGTTGAGACAAGTCCAAATCACCATGAAGGAGTCAGAGAAAGCAATAACTTAAGTGCAGTGATTTGACACATGGAAATAAGCCTTTTTATATGAAAATCAAATGGAGATTGCATTTTTGCAGAGCAAGCTCGATTTGAATTGTACGTGGTGATTTTTCACAAGGTTATTATTGAGGGATTCATGCCAACTCGGATGCATTTGTGTACACAACATTTTTGAGTGCGGCCGCAGACTGTGTGATGCATCATTCATCCATCTAGGGTCTTTAAGTCATTTTGAAATTCTCAATATTCTAACGCTGCTTTTAAAGTATTTCCTGTGTTATGTGAGGCATGTAATTCACCATGTATTTTTTTCCCTCTTCTCTTGTCTTTTAGGATGCTCCCAGGGGCAGACATGGTGGCAATCAAAGACAAAATAACTGAATGGAAGCCTATTATTGCCTGAAGACTCTCACACACAAGTACAAGATGATGCCATTGTTCCTCAATGCTCCATCGCACTTTTCAAAGCAGAAGTTAATTTAGAACATCCTCAATGGTTACCACCTTTTCTATGAAGAAGCAGCAGTTTTAAAGCCCCCCTCTTCCCCTTCCAAAAAAGAAAATATCATTAAAGACGAGCCCTAAAGAAACTATAAAGAAGAAGAACAGCAATGCTTTGGCCTATATTGTTCACTCTGCAGGCTGTGTGCACCAGTGTGACACATGCTATGCAACATTACCCAGCGGCCTGGGGACACTATGACGTGTGCAAGTCCCAGATCTATACAGAGGAGGGCCGGGCATGGGACTACATGGCCTGTCAGCCAGAAGCCACCGACATGACAAAGTACCTGCGAGTGGCCCTCGACCCCCCAAATATCACATGTGGAGATCCGCCGGAAATGTACTGCGCTTTGGTGAGTCGTAACCTCGGCCGTCCCCTGATGGAGACAAATGAGGCTGTAGGATGGATCACATAGTATAGTGGGTCAGGGAAAGGGAGCAGAGTATTCAAGGCAATGTGCTGCAGCTCAAGAGGAGATTAATGTACACAGACTGGGACCATTAAGTTCACACATACACCTATCTGTACAGTATACAGGTGGATCCACATGTGTTGACAAAGAATATTTACGATATTGCCTTGATACAACCACTGCAATAGAATAAAAAAACAAAACAATGAAGTTGTGATCAAGGTGGAGTCTTTCAGCTTTAATTTATGAAGCTTCATTAAAAACAACATTTCCCATTTAGGATTCAAAGTCACTTCAAACAAAGCAACAACAAACAAAGCTCAAATGTCTTTAGACTAAGTAGGAAGTTGGACAAATGATAAATACAACCATTAATTTTTATACTTTACAGTCAATGACTGCAAAGTATTCATACATATGTACGCAAGCACATGTATACATGGGGAGGTACATGCACAGTACGTTTTCTAAAGAACAAAGAGTTAAACTTTGAGTGGAAAGTAAAGACCCCAATTAAATGGTTTTGTGCTTCTGACATTTGAAAGCTTCTACGATCTCGTAAAAATGTCCTGATAATGCTAGATAACACTTCTTTCCATTGGGAGTTTTCTCTACATTCATATATGTTCATGGTTGTGTAGGAGTTAGTAGTTTTACTTTAGTTTTAGTTGTATATTTTAGTAGAAAGAAATTTAGACCAAAAGAGAAAAAAAAGGCATTTGTTGTTATCAAATACAAGTAGAAAGCACATGCACGTCCACAATCTTGTACTGTGTGTCAACTTAGGACTAAAGATGTTCAGGTAGCCCCACACATAACTACACACAAAACAGAAGAGGTGACGGGGTAGTTGTGCTGGTGCTGGTGTAATACACCACCTGCTCACTGGACTGTTCAGTGTTGTGTTTCATTGACTCTTACTAGTGATTATCAACAGTTCAACTCCAGGTTCTGTTTGTTTAGAAACACACTTAAAGTAAGCTGCAAGAGCCCATAAGCTTTAAAGTGCTTCATTAGAAGTCGCGCGCCTGCCCGCAGAGAGTTCCAGCAGGTAAACATTTACCAATTAAATTCAGGCCTCTTTAAAGGGAAAGTTTTTATTCAGCAGGTCCAGATGGCATCGAAACATTTAATGCACTTCAGGATGAAAAAAAAAGGAGCCAGTCTCCAGTCGTGTGTGTAATTCTGCAGAGCCTTGCATCAAAACAAAGTATTAAACCATTATCAGGCCAGTAGATTATCCCGAATGTGCAGTTTTAACATAAACACAAGTAGCATGAAGAACAAAACGGAGGCAAAGAATCAACAGGTTTTGACAGTTCCCCCCGTTTTCATTTCACCCCAATAATGAAAGTTTTTTAAAGAAATATTTCTCATGAAATTTGCCATTTTGTACTCCCTTTCTTTTTATTTTTTTAGTATTATTTGCTTATAAAATTGACACTGTAGGTAGATGATGATGCAATACTGCGCAAGTTTTTACTTTCAGTAATAAAACTATGAGTGTCAGTCATTATTTGCTTGTGTCAGGATAACTAATAGTTCAGCTTATAAAAAAAGCTATAAATTCTACTAACTGTGGACATATAACTTTTCACTAATTAAAAAAAAACTTAAGCTATAGTTTGTCAACAAAATGTAACTATTTCGGACTTAGTGTCTATGTTAAGATTTCTGTCTGAAAAGTAATGCAAATTTGTGCATATTTTATGCTTTTTTGGATATTTAAACTTAATGCAGAAAAGCTCACCTTGAATGGGATATACCAGGCACAGAAAAGGAAAGAAAAACTTCCAAAAATGCAATTGATTGCTTTATTGCAAGTCATCACAAGGGAAGTTTCATTATAACATTTATGAGTATGAGTTTAACCTTATTCGCCAAAATTTTTGGATTCAGTGCTGTTGTAAGTAAGTGTTGATGCAAAACCACATCTCAGCATTCATTAAATGTGTTTTGTTTAAAAGGTGTTTCATAGTATTGCTATTTACAGGAAACACAAAAGCGTCCTACCCCCCCAAAAACGGTCTATAGTGATGAGAAGCTGCCATGATATTTACGTTGTCTGTCTGACATTTTAGTGGATTCAAATCCAGTGTTTTCTAGCTTTTTGAACGCCATTTTGTGTCTTTTGTTCTGCAATAATTTTGTTGTATTTCTGCCAACATCTGATGCTATGTTTCTCTGATTGGTGATTTGCTTATCCAGTAGCATCCAGAGATGGTTTCTTCTGTATCTGCTGGTACTGCCTCTGGAATTCAAACTTGAATCCAGAGGAATCAGACTAAATTCTTTGTATTGAAGAGGAGGAGAATTAGGATGGCTAGACCAAAATGTTTTGGCAATCCTCACATATTTCTTTAGCAATCCTCACATATTTCTTGAGGTTATAGTAAAAACCAACAGGTGTAGATTTCATTCTCCAGCACACAAAAGACACTGCAGCTGAGTTTAAGACTTATTTGCTCGTTTCTAGACAATCCAGGTTGACTGCAAAGTGTGTAGGCATTCCTAGGTTTTCTGTCTTTTCTTGGAATCCCGGCACTGCACACCATAACTAGAAGGAGAGAACTTATTTTCAAACTGGTGCAGCTGTGAAAACTGGTCCCTCCTGGACCCCTAAGCAACTGCCCCTCAGCTAAGCAGAAGCAATCTTTTGAAATATTTAAGTTACATGAATTGTTTTACTAAATTACTTTTGGTTTAATTTATGTCAAATTTGGTGATGCATTCACTCTCCACTGACTATCTGGTCAAATTCACAGTGTGTCCAGTACTGTCCAAATAATGCTGCTTATTGTCCAAAGAAAAACAAAAAAAAAAAAAAAAAAAAAAAAGAAAAGAAAAGAAAATCATCCAAATTTGTTCTTTGTGCTTGGATCTACTAAATGTTGTGAAGCTTGGAAAGACAAGTTTATCATGAATAAACATCACCACTGTGCCTAAATATAGTTTCAATGTTCTGTTTCTATGGCCCATATGCTTTGTCTGCATTTCTAGGCTTAAATTGTGACCTTGTGGTTTTGCAAACATTTATTAGATAGCAAAATTCAAAGTTATATTTTGCTGCACGGTTCAGAGTTTATCACATGGGTAGAATATAGTGTTTGTAGTAACCAGTAATCACCTTTCAAAAAGGTGTTTATGATCTTTTTTGCTCTGAGTACCAACGTTTTCAGCCACCTCCGACACGAATTTGAGGTTATCTTTGTCCAAGTGATGAGGAAAACACAGCCCCTGTACTTGCTAAAATGGCCGTTGCATGTTTGATCAGTTTACATACTTAGTTGGCACACAGGCAGAGGGACACCAGTGACCTTATCCACCAGTGCTTCCTGAGAGAGTTTGTCGGAGATGAGAGAAGCATGCAAATGAGCTCTTTCAGCCTATCGCGACGTTGCCTGCAGTTGTGAGCTCAGTCTAATCAGTTTACCCAGGGGTTGATTTGACTCAGAGGATGGTCAAAGAATCCTGGGTGGCTTTTCCCTTCTCACTTCCTTGCATCTTGCTCTTATAATTCTAATACTAAAAACCCTGCCACAGTTACAAAAGAGGCAGCTACATATGGATAATATCCTGAAATTACACCAACCTTTCAAGAGTATTTTTGTTTTAATTTCATGTGTTGTTTTTTTATCAAGAGTAGTTTAGGAATTTTAAAAGTTGTTTTATACAAAACAAAAACCTACCCTGTTCTGATTTCTGGCCACCGATAAATGGAGTAAGGAGAAATGGCACGTAGGACAGGTGTTCTGGATCAGAGAGTTAGCCTTGTTTTTATTTTTAGCTACAGACCTTCAGGAGCTCTACAAAATATTTTGCTATTGAGCCTGTTATCCTGTGGTGCACAGTGGAGCCATCACTCACAGTCCCCCCTAACCCCTCGATGTTTTTTTTAACAATTGACTGTATAAAAAGGAGAGATTTTAAGTGTGTTTCCTTTATATAAATGTACATTTTTAAATATGGGGATAAGGGGCTATCCAGCATTGGTTTAAATGATACTCAAATTCATTTATTATCAGTTCTACTGATTCACATTATTTTTCAAAATTTTAATGAAAATTCTTGTCATGCTTCCTGATGGGATTAAATTTAAAAAAAAAAAAGAAGAGGGAAAAAGAAATGTAATATTAATTGTTAATACAAAATGATGCAGACACATCTGAATTGTTTATAGGCAAAACTGTTTGCACCATGGACTCTAATGAACTCTAGTTATGACTGAAGAGCAAGCTTGCTGAATTCTTTTGAAGCCTCAGAATCAGTTTTGACATGGTTAACAGACACGAGATTGTGATTTTTTTATTTTAATTATAGCTCTTCACTCAGTCTTTTAAGTCCAAATCAGATTAGCTTTGGTGAATTTAAGAGCAATACACAAAAGAGGCAAATCATTAAATCGACTTTGTTGAGAAAGCAGGTTTAATTTTCATGCATCTCAGAGTCAAACTAAAAGATTTTTATTTCACAAAAGATAATTAAGCATTAGGCAGATCAATAGCAAAAAAATAAATAAATAAAATAAAAAAGAGGTCATAATACAATGTGGTGTTTGATTTAAAAAAAATAGCTTCATGGAGCCATATTGAAGTAGGGTTTGGTTTACATCCTAACAGTTTGAATGCCAGCTATAATTCTTCTTTTTGGCATTTTGATTCATAAATGGAGAAAAGCTTTGAAAAAAAGGAACAAACACTGTACTCCTATAGCTCATATACTATGACAGTTGATTGAAATGAATGAATAGGAGCTTTGAGCAAAGGATCATCTGCCCACATTTTCCACAATATCTGCAGCAGTGCCAATTCAGCCACGTCACCAGTGCAGGAGAGTAAACATCTACAAGTCCAATTCAGGAAATCATGCTCATGGCAGTGACTCTGACTATAGATTTTTGTAATTCTTCTGAACTTTACTTAGTTTTCTCAGAATGGATGAAAAGAACCATGCCTGCCAGTTCACCAACTGGGCTCTTTAGTGGCTTACAAAGACAAGATTAGAGGTCCCAGTAAGCTCCACAAAGACTGCCACATTATATTGACAGTCAATGTCATGAGCCATTGTAAAGTGTCAATCTCTGTCTTGCATGTCTCCAAGAGCTACACATGGAGGCTTCAGAAGCATGAACAGATTATGGGCTGCTTCATACCAAGGCTGTAAGGTCACTGGTGAAACAGCGAATCTGCAGAATGGGTTATGCTTCAGCCAACTCTGAAAATGTTGTGTTCTCTATTAATAACCCACTTTTCTAGTGTCATTAAAAAAAGCTCACGCTGACCCGGGTCAGGGTGAGCTGGATAGAGTGTTCACTGACTCCACCACGCCCCAGATGGTGGAGTCCAACAGTTTTGATTGTCTGACAGTTGGTGGTGGGAAAAAAATATCAAAAGGGTGAGATACACAAAAATACAGACAGGGGTTGAAGTTTCAGGTCAGACCACAAGAGAACTGCACTAGGAAGAAACACTGAACGGCTAGAAAGCCTAAGACGATCTGGCCGTGAGAGTGGAGCTTAACTATTGAGTGGAAATAATCACTCACAGGTGTGGATAATCAGTGCAGCTGAAGCAGACAAGCAATCAAGGCACACGCTGTAATGAGGTGGATCTGCAACAATGAGAAAAATAAGGCAGGAAAAGGATGGAGCTGGAAAATGGAAAAGAACAGCTCAGTCAACAGTTTGTGTTGTGTGAAAAGTTGGACTTGTGTGACGGAAATTCAAGTATTCTTTTTTTGTTTGACCTTTTTCCTTTTCAAATCATTCTCTTCTTACATTTGGGCAACAAAGCTCCTAGATTAGGTTTGGCATGGATGTGAAACAGTTTAATAGGCCCACACTACTTTGTTACATTAAAAAAAACAAGCAAAAACAACAACAACAACAACAAAAAAACATGACACTTTGCCCTGCACAACAAACATCTTAATTTTCTAGGTTGCCGTAGTGACATGTATCTGTGGTCTTGTAGCATCGTTTCAAGATTCATCAGACCACCTAAATGAAAATGAACTTTCAAGGGTTATTGTGAGCATAGCAACTTGTTAGATAAGCAGAAACAGATGTTTGCAACAGCTTTAACTGCTGACTGTTTATGGTAAAAACGTAGGGGAATATGACAATATTCACATAATGGGCTTGCACTGGTGGACCAGTGTTATCCCCGTTGTTAAGCTGGGTTCTGTTTCAGACAGGAAAGTGAAAACACTGAGTAAAAAAAAAAAAACAACTCAGAATTAAGAAACTGAGTTTGGGGTTCACCAGTAGAGCTCTGACAGTGTGATTCACCAGGGTTTTAACCCGCTTTGTGAAACGGACTACTGGTAAATGATAACGGGTCTGCTTGTATTATTTATTCAAAAGTTGAGCCCACAAACTTTTTATTTCTAGCACCTGGTGTATGAGGTTCTTTGTTCTAGACAAGAGTTTATATCACTTTGGAACTCATTTCTCAAGTCTGCAGCTGGTTCTTTTGTGGTGGACCACATTTAGAAATCAAGTCCATAGCAGCCCTGAAACTGGATCAAAGCAGAGCTAAAATTACAACTGTTCAAAGTAAACCTGCCCTGTTATAACACTTTTCATAGGAATATATTCTTTTAGGAGACAGGGTCAAAGATTTGCTTTGATTAGAGTAAAACGGAGTATTGATGACCTACAACGCCTTTAAGTCTTTTTTCCAAGCTCAAGGCTGTGTCTGAAATTACTTCATTGCTCATAATTGGTATTCCCTTTATACAAGAAAATAGTTCACTCAGTGCAGCAAATTGGCATTTTATGTTATTTCATTATGAGTCGTCTGTAACAGTTGTCATTTTCCTGTGAAACCGATTTTAACCTTATCAACTGCATGTCTGTATCTTGCTGCTAAAATGTCAAACAGTTCAGAGGTCAAACCTGGAGCTGTCATTGCCCCTCTTTGATCTTGCTACCCCTCCTTCGCTGTGGGAGGTTCACTCATCCATATATTTGTTTGGAGACACAGAACAGTTGGAGCGTTTAACTTGCCTTCACCCCGGTGACCTTGACTCTGCTACGAACCGGCCCTGCCCAGCACATCATCACCACACCACTAAGCACCAAGACACCGAGATGACATGCAACATGTCCCCTGACTCCAGGAGATGGGGAGAGTCATCATTTATTCCCTCACTCGCCTGCCACTTCTTTTGTCTCTTGGCTTTTTAATTTCCCTGTCCCTTGTTTTCTGTCAGCTGATGATGCATAATATCCATGTCTTGTTTGAACATGTGGCAGCTGGATGCACCATATGAGGTGAGCTCTTGGCAGGTAGAGATATGTCGGCATTATTTCCTGAGATCTGTGACAGGTTCATTTTTAGAGGGTTGTAAATACAAAGGGAGATGAATTATGCATGAAGATATCAAAGAAAGTGATGGGCTCCACGGTTCAAATAGTCTTGAAAGAAAGCTTAACATTTAAATGCATGTTCTCTGACTCTTGTGAAGATCTTAAATCTTCTGCTCAAAGTAAATGGACCAGATGATCAGATGATGTTATTAGAGGCAGCATTTCACATCATAGACATTGATGCAGTTTGTTTGCTTCCTTTGCGCAGCTAATTTCATTTTATCAATTAGCATTAAAAGAAAATTGTTATGATGAACTGAACTGAATTGAATTATAAATTATATCAAACTGGATTTCATTTGAATATAATTTGAATATAACAAACTAAAATTCAAACCAAAAAAATGGTAGTAATAGACTGGAAAAGCAGAAATGATCAATTATACTGAACTCACAGTATTCAGACAGTGCTAATGAATACATTTATAGGTTTTTGACAACTCCTGAGCCGTTATTACAAACTGTGCACTCATTTTATTGTTGTGTTAATCTTTTATTTCTGTTCCAACAAATACCCCGAATTTTACCTCCAGTTGTAAACCAAAGCAGCGAGACCTGCTAAAGTGTGAGTCAAATGTAGAAACTGGATCTCCAGGACATCAGAAAGCACAAAAGATTCAATGATGACAGTGCAGAACATAATGTTATATTTGAGTGGAAAAGGCAATTCCAAAAAGAAACATAATGAGGCTATAGATAAGTTGGTGACCCATCTGGCCTGAGCTGTAGACTGGATGAGCTGACAAATTTGGACAGAAATTATGCAGATGAACCAATTCATCTCCAAGCTAGCATTAGGCCTTATGGTGTTAAAATGTCTCTATCAAAAAGGTATTAAATCAATGCCCAATTGGGAATTACATTCAGCATTTCTTATTTAGTGACTACAATAGGTATATTGTTCTACCTATTACCAGCTAATAAGCAGAAAGGTCTTTTTCAAAAATGGTTAAAAGGGTTAAAAAATATACATAATACTTACAAAGATGACTCGGCGATCTCAGAACATCCTGTCACTCATGAGCCATTAAGGCTCAACTTTTCCGCTCATTTGAATGAAATGATAATACTCTTCAAGAAAAAAAAAAGATAAAAAGCTGCTCTTTAATATATTTTATACTGCTGTCTTATTAACATTTATTGTGTTTGACTTGATAAAATGAATGCATGTTATGCAGCTATAGCATGGTTGTTGTGGTTGTGAGCTGCTAATACTTTGGTTTAACAAAAAGTATTGAATTAATCACCAACATTTTTTTGTGTAAAGGTTTTTGGTGTATCCAACACCTGATGTCAAGCTAATCCATCTCTTACTGAGGTTAAGTGTCTTCTACAGTAAAGTAATTAGTGGTACATAAAATTGTCTCAGAGTAGTGAAATGTTTACACTGATTTGTGTTCTGGGACAAAAATTCATGCCTTTTTTTTCTGCACATGGACAAAACCATTACTTCAGATATAGTATGTCATTTTTATTTGTCAGTATATGCCATACAAAACACACTAAAATTTCTCCTCTACTTTTAAGCCATCACTAGTTACACTAAGAGCAATGGGCTGCTACAGCGCCCAGGGAACAGTTGGAAATTAAGAGCCTTGCTCAGGGACTCACTTCTGTTACCAAGGGTCCTCCAGGACCAAGCCCACCTCTGTAACCACTAGATTACCATGGAACATAGGTGGGGCTATAGTCTCTTGGCTTTGCATAAAAGTGTCACAAAAGGAATGATTATCAGCTTCAACAATAAACTATGTGTATTTGGAGTCCAGAGGGGTTTAATAGGGAGGTAATCATGACAGGCATCCAAGAGATCCAAATTAATCTCCCATCCCACCCAAATACAAACTATATTTACTTTAGTTTGAAACTTGATTTCTCTTTTCGGTATATGTATTTTTTAAGTACTTTTTGTTTGTTTAGGTTCAATCAATCAATCAATCAA
>JAOWBL010069633.1:0-19429 GCA_028564865.1 Zenarchopterus dispar
AAAAATAATTAAAATACGTCATTTATTGAAGGTGCGCCTTTTGATGCGGTGCGTCTTTTCGTGCGCAAAATACGGTAATCATCGATGCCAGTGGAAGACACGTCTTGCAGATGGTCCACTAACTGTGGAAACGTCTGTCATTCTGGCACATTTTAAGCAGTACCTTTGTCGTATTCAGAAAATCAGAGCAAGGAATATGTTTAAAAGGTAACAAATCAATCATTTACCAATCCTCTTGCCATGTGCACCATGATGGATCTCCTGCCTGTGCCGGACACAAGAACTCTTTGTTTCTATAATAAGTACACCTGCTCCCAACTCCTTGCTGTATTTCTTTTTCTTTCATTCACATTCTTTCAACTTGGACAGTTTTTGTCATCTGACTGCTTCTTTTCAGCAGCAATGTTTACTCTGCTTTGGTTTGATATCAAAGAAACTGGGGAATCATGGAATAATGGAAAGAGAAAAAGAAAGGACGAACACCTGCGGTATTGGAAATGAAATATGGCGTTGGATTGGAACTCAAACATGGTCTGGAAGCTCCTGGCCTTTTTGTTGCTTGTTTTGTCTGACTGTCAACTGTGTAATTAACCATATGCTCACAGGGATTCATGAAGGAGAGACAAAGCCAAGCTATTAGCGACTCTTGAAATAACAAGCAAAATCTCATGAGTTACAGTAATAAGGTGAACCATCTCTCTAAGTTTCTAAGATTAAAATTATTAATGGGGAATAAAACAAGGTAAGCCTACATTATACACATAAATTATTATACCTAAATTAAGCCACATTTGCAAAAGACTGAAGTGCATGTGCTAAACTGATAGTTTTATTTTAAATTTCCCAAAGAATCCTTATGCACAGATTTAAACTGAAAATCTACCTTTGAGGTTTCTTAAGCCTTAATTTTAATGCCATCATAAACTGTTCAATATGTCTGTGTCCAACACTTGTAAAGACAGATGCCACTACTGTATCAGACAAGGTGAAGACATTAAAATATGACTTAACCTGAAGGTTTCACGAGGAGTAAAAAAATCATGGTCTGGTTTGCTCCACCCTCAGGTTACACCAGGGGCGTTTCAGAAGTCTGGTCAGATTCATAAAATTACAAGTTTACCTGAGGATTTTAAGGTCACATGAGAATTGTACAGTAGTCTTCACGTATAAGGATATATAGCTCACCAGGCTTTGTTTTTTCTAGAGTTATACATATAAAGATGATAAATAATGTCAAAATGCGTTTGACTTTTAAAGTCAGACTCACCTTGTACTTGGTTCAAATCTCTTCTAAAACCCTCTGAATTGTTTACTCCCAGCTTCCACCGAGTCATGTAATGCTGAAGTACTAGATGGAGTCCACGCATGGTTTTTTATTCTGAAAATTCTCTATGCCATTGTTGCGTCTGACTTCCCGCTGGCTTGATCTGCTGTGTGTAAATTGATGCAAATATTTTTAGTGGAGCAGAGCGAACAATTCCTCCTTGTGATGATTCTAAACATTCCACGGTGTCTCTAGTGGGACCTTAAACATTGACCTGAATGACTGCAGTTCACAGAAGCTGGCACAGCATTGCCGTTTTGTTACACTTCTGGACTCTGTGGGACTTGGCTGTAAAATTTGTTGCCAAAATGTAAAGGAAAATCCACCATTCAGTAACAACATGGATCACATTCTTACATTCAGCTTTTCAGAGAAATGGAGCTTGAGATGATTCATTTTAATCAGTAAGTTATGCAATACATTTAATCATCTCTTATTTACTTTCTTTTTTTTATCTTCCATTTCTGCATCTATCCACTTCTGATCATCAAAGTTCAGATTATGAGTGCAGCAACTTAAGTAGAGACCAGGACCTCCCTCTCCCAAGCTACCTGTTATAGCTTTTCCAGGAGAGTACTGAGGTGTTACCAGACTACTTGAGTGATATCCTGGGTCTGCCTCAGGGCCTCCTCACAGTTGGATATGCCCAAAACAACTCCCTGGAAAGGTTTCCTTGAGGCATGTGAGTGAAATGCCTGAACCACATCAAGAGCCGGTTCCTCTTGATGTGGGGAAGCATTGACTCAACTCCCCAATGACTGAATGTCTCACCCCATGGAAAAAACTCATTTCAGCCTCTTGTTCTTTCAGTGAATACCCACAGTGTATGAGCACACTGAGGGTAGGAACATGGACCAACTGGTAAAAAGACAGCCCTGCCTTTTGGGTCCTCACAACAGACTGGTACATATTCTACATTTCTGCAGATGCCACACCAATCAGCTTGTTGATCTCATGTCCACTCCTTCCCCACTTGTGAACAAGATCCATAGATATTTGAATTCTTATACTTGAGGCAGCATTTCCAATCCAGATAGCAGAAAGGATATTTCAGCCTTTTTTGACTATGAACCATGGTGTCAGATTTGGATTCTGCTTCATTGCTGTATTAATACTTCAGTGCTGCAGTGAAGACCCAAAACACTTCTAACACTGACAAAGATTTTAAAAAATCAGAAGACTGAGTAGTCCTGAAGAGAACAGTCTGTGAAACTCTGCTGGGAAAATAAATAATTCAATTAATAAAATATTTTTTTAACTGTTTAAATGGACATGTTCTGGGCAGAGTTATTATAATTAAATGGAAACTAAAACTGAAACTAACAGTAAAAACAACATCATCCCAAAAACTGAAATAAAACTAAAACTAAATAAAAACCAAAATTAACAATGCAAATCTAACTGAAAAGATATTGGAATTGCAAGTAAAATTAACTTTGTTGTCATTTCATGCATTTTTTAAATGTTTTCTGCTTCATTTTTCTAATTAATCCTTTCTTCTAATGATCATCATCAATCATTCACATCGATTTGCCCCAGTTTCATAGCGGGTGCCCTTCATGTCACAACCTAAGCACAGGGAGGACATGCAAACTCCACACACAAAGACTCCTACTGAACCTGGGAATTGAACCAGGATCTTTCTTGCTGTGAGGCAACAGTGCTAACCAGAACTAAGCACCTGGCAGTATGGTTAGCACTAAAATTCTTTTTCTAATTCTAATTACAATGGTCCTCTGCTATATCACGGTTCACCTTTCACACTCCTGCTTTATCATGGATTTTTTTCATTATTATGTGTACTTTTCTTTCACTCAACCCTCACAATATTGTATATCAGAGGTTTAAAGTGATCATGTTTTAATGGGATTTTTACAACTTTTTACACTGAAAAAAGCATTTTTAAATATTTTTAAACAAATTGTTATTATTTATAATAATAATAGTTATAGATTTGTTTATTGTGGTGATGTCAGCGCTGAAGTGGACATAAGCCTGCTCCACCTCAGCAGCTCCTGGTTTTGGTGTTTAGAGGAATGGCATATAATTCTTTATTTGTTGCGTGAATTTCAGAAATTCAGGTTACAAAATCAAATTGTATTCACAAAATAATATCTGTGTAGAAACCCTCCCTACCTTGCATGGACATCATACATCTAACAGCTGTGACTGCTGACTTTTTTTTTTTACTGTGGGTGTTGTGGTCCGGTGGGTGTGCCTCTGCGCCCCAGCAGCCAAGCAGCACACCTGTGCTTTATCTCATCAGCAGCTGTAGTTATTCTACATGGAAATGCCTGTTAACACCAGATTACTGTTCTTCAGTGGTAACTCTCTCCGGCCCCATGATAGTTCTCATCTTAGAAAATTATACCAAGCTCTAACCTTGTCTATTCTTGTTCATTTGTCTTGGCAGGAACCAGTCTGTCTGTCAACCACTCACTGGCTCGCCAACCCAGCCATCCATTCACCCGCCACGACTCCGGATCTGCTCCAACACCTCTCTAACTCACCGGCATACCCGCTCACAGGCTCGCCTGCTCAACAGTTCAATCACCTTGTACAATGACCTCATGAGGATTGTGATCATCACTCCTCTGCTCATGTCTTGCAAAAGTCGCAAAGTTTCTTCTACAGTATAGTCTTTTTCTTTTTCCTCCATCTTTGTTTTTGTGCGTGCTTTTGAGATTTGTAACTAATTTCCAAATTTGAGATTTCAAAACTAAAACTAGACTAAAACTAATGAAAACTAAAGTGAAACAATCAAACAAACTGAAAAATTAAAAAAATCAAAATCAAAAAAAAAAAAACAATCAAAAAAATTAAAAGCTGCTATACCTCTGGTTCTGGGAAATCCTATTATTTGGATTCAATGCACTGTCCTTTGTGTATTTAGTACACTAAATAGATGGCCAAATCGAACAACTTCAGGGTCTCTCATCAGATAATTTTTTCCGCCTTATATCCTGATATTTAAAATCCTGGAATTTAAAGAGGCTGTGCTTTCTGTTACACCTCCTCCCTATATCCTCCCTTTATCCGAGCACATTAATTTAAGTTGATCTTACACTCAGTCTTTTCATTTCAGACCATTGATTGACGTTGTTAAGTATATTGGTTTTCAGCAAAGGCCTGCTATAACTGCAAGTTGTCTATTAACCTCCTAAGACCTGGTGCAAATTGTTTTCCTGTTGCTTTGGACCATAGTTAAGAAAATTAATATTATGACATAGACAACAAAATGTGTGATGTCCACATATGTGTATGTCAGGTCTTAGGAGCTTAAAGCTAAATTGTGGGATTTAGTTGTCTTGTTCGCTAAACAAATTTGTTACATAAAAAGCCTGCACAGAAATCAGTCAGTGAGCCTCATGAACAACAAAATGTAAATCTGGTTCTTTGTAAAAGTCTAACTTCTCCTTCAGTGACTAACACTATTACACTCATGTGACTTTGGCTTCCTCATTAAAGCAGGTGGTTTAGGGAGATAATGGATCTTGCCTCACACCTCAATTAACAAGTTTCTGTTCACCACAAATTATTGGCCCCAATATAAAGTTCAAGCAGTTCCTCAAATTACTTGCTTTAATTACTTACTTGAAATTCAATCACCTTTTAGATTAAACTCAGTCTGAAGAGTAATATCAACACTATTAATAGTGTAAGGCAACGCTGGAGGATCCTGTAGAGCTATTTAGCCTGTGGTAACTTTAGATTATCAGCAAGTAATGTGTTCAGCAATGACTACCATTGAGCTTTAGCATAATTTTTCCACATATTCTGCTGGACTGGAAATTTTATATTACATATACACACACACCTGTGTATATGTATCAAGAGTTCCTTTAAAAAAATTTAAGGAACTCATTGAAATGCATCTGATTTCTTTAGAAACAAAGTCATGCTGGATATCTATACTGATGTGTCTGGGTAATGTGTAATGAAAGGATGCCACATCGTTTGATCAAATTGCTCGGCATGTTTTTCCATTTTACTAAAATTTTATTGCAGCTTCTCAAAGTGGTAACTTGGTTGTTTGTATGGCCTCCACATGCTTGCATGCATGCCTGAGAACATCAGGGCAGGTTTCTAATGGGACAATGGATGGTGTTCTTAGTATCTCCGCTCAGATCTGGACCAAGGCATCACTGAGCATCAGAGTAAACTGATTTACTCTGATTATTTCTTTCTCACAGCTGTGAGACAGGGTGTAAAAGTTTGAGATTCTCAACTATAATTGCCATTTGTACTCAGCTGTACACACACACCAGCTGCCAGTACAACACACAGTTTTTCTTACCACTTGCGGTTTAAAATCACAAGCTTCTTAAACTGGAACAGCTCTGACTTTCAACTTTGATCTTTCTGTAATTCCATCGGCTTACTGGTCTTTGTTCATAGAAAAGTCCTCTCTGAACTGTCACTAGTGATGCAGTTAAGTGGCTTGTGCTCAAAGTTTCCCATTGCTTACTCAGAAATGAGGCACAAATATAACGCTTTAGGACCCTGGCTACAGTCTCAGCAATGGTGAGCAAACCACCTTTGCTCATCAGCTCTTCCAGGCCAACCCATAGCTAGTTAATTCAATACAATTCAATTTTATTTATACAATGTCGATTGCAATACAAGTTGTCTCTAGGCACTTTTCAGAGGCCCAGAGCATGACCCCTGAGCAATTATTATATAAACATTCATTTTCTATACCTGGTGGTTCCTGTCCAGGGTCATGGGGTATTACATAAACAATGGTAGGTAAAAAAAACTCCCCTGGCAGGAGAAGAACCTTAAGTCAAACAGTGGTAGGGAAAAATTCCCCTTTAAGATGGGAGAAACCTTGAGCAGGACCTGGATAATAAAGAGGGGACCCTTCTGCCAAAGGACTGCTGGATAGAGAAGTAAAAGGGAAGTAGGAAAAAGAATAGAGAAGAGAAAGGGAACAGACACAGATCTATTGTCAGTGGTACAAAAGACAAGACATATTAGTAGTCGTTATCTGTTAACTGGAGAAGTAGGAGTTCTGTGTACATATGACTGATACATGGATAGTTTGTGTACTACAGAGACAACTATATAAACAGGTGTAGACAGCAGACACTGTAGTGGTCAGAGGGTGGGATTGCAGGTCAGCATGCAGCTCTGGGCTGCAAACATAAATAGAAAAGCAAAAGAGGGGGCAGAGCAGCACAACAAACTACCAGAACAATGGAGCGTAATTATGTTTATTAGATACTTCTAATCAATAACTGTGGATTGACCTGAAAAAAGGAAGGAAAAAAAGAGGAGAGAAAAAGGATAAGGTGCACCACTCAGTGGATCATGTTGGTGCCCCCCTACAGTGTAGGCCTATAGGAACATATTGATGATGAAGTTATCTTTAAGATGAGTCTGCTCTAGTCTTGTCCTATAGCTGCAGCTATGACTACCAGCCTAACACACTAACGTTTAGACTAGCTATAGGCTTTACTAAGCAGAAATGTTTTAAGTTTGTTTTTAAAGGTGGTGTCCGCCTTTTTAATCCAGACTGGAAGTTGGTTAGTAATGGTACCTGATAGCAGAAGGCCTGTTGCCCAGATCTACATTTGTAACAAGTAAACCTGCACTCTGAGAGGGGAGAGCTCTATTAGGAGCATAAGGCGCTATCAGGTCTTGCAAATAATGTGGAGTTTGGCTCTTTAGGACTTTATGTGCAAGTAATAGAATTTTGAATTGGATTCTAAATTTTACAGGGAGCCAGTGGAGGGAGGCTAACGCAGTAGAGATCTCTCCTGCTGATTCCTGTTAGCATTTGCACTGCTGGAGGCTGTTCAGAGAATTACTTGGGCATCCTGCTAATAATACATTACAGTAATCTAGCCTGGAAGTTACAAATATGTGAATTAGTTTATCAGCATCACTCTGAGGGAGGATGCTCTTAATCTTTGTGATATTACGGAGATGAAAGAAACGCTTTCTTGGTCAAGACGGGGCTTTTTGAGGTTTAATTACAGTGACTTTAAAAACCTGCAGCACATATCCTGATTTCAGGGATAGGTTGATCTGATTGTCATACCAATAAGAGAGAAAACACTTTTGAGTTGTCGAATTGGGCTGGGATCATGTCTAACAAACAGATGAATTATTTAGCTTTATTTACAACTGAAGTCAGCTCAGGGAGGTCAATAGGAGCTAAAGAGTCTAGAGTCAAGTCAGGACCTGAGGAAGTCATTAAAGCTAAAAAGCTGATTAATATACTGTTATTAATCAGCATATTAATTAATGGTTGTGGGCCTGTTCATTTAATCTCTAATTCAAATGGTTTTACTGCTAAAGAAGCTCATAAAGTCTTCAGTACTGAGAACTGCAGAAATTCACACCTAGACTGAGTTGTACAGGGTTAATACAATTAACAGCACAAGACATATTATCTTTTTAAAAAACAAGTGATTACACTCTTTTTCCTAATAATTCACAGTTCACATGTCAAGTTCAAGAAAAAAATGATAACTTTGAGTAGCTAAAGTGCTGACAGGTAGCAAACACCATAGATTCAAAAAGAAAAGAGAGACCACAGCCATTTTTGTTGAAAACATTGCAGATTTTAACACAGGAGTCAATGGAGATTGAGATGCTTTTGGAGGTAGCCTCTAGTGGTTATTTAAGGAACTTCACATATTGGTACATCTGAACTGGTGTCAGTTTAGCCTCAGTGTACCCTCCTGGTTTCCGGTAATGTCTAAGTTAAAAATTCATGAAAAATTAAAAAAAAAAAAAAAAACAGATAAACCAGGAAACATTAACCACTGTAAAAATTTAGTTTTGAAGACCTTATTATTAAGATGACTGATAGAGACAAGTAAAACCTTTTGTCCTTCATTTCACTGTAACACTGTATTTATGAGAGCTAAATGTAAGATTTTTATTTTTATTTTTTTTTCAGTCTTTCTGTGAAACATTATGTCAACTTCTGACCTCAGCTGCACTGTATGTGAATTAATTCTGTGAGTGCAGCTTGTTCTCTGAATTCCATTACTGTCACTCCAAAGTAGATGATTAAAACATTCTCTTCCTCTCTGTAGACTGCTGCTTGTATGCTGGAGGTCCCCTCCCAAGAATCTGTGGGACCAATTTCCATTTTATGTCCTACTGTGACACAAACTGGAATCACTATGACCTCCCACAATGATTGGCTAGGACATCATTTGCAAGTGTTCACAATTAGGACTGGAGTTAATCCTTCTTCGTCTCGTCCCTGCTTCATATTTACCTTCCTGAGAGCTAACCTCAGTCAAAGATAAGGAGCACACCTTCCTTGTCTCTGTTCAGGAGAACACTTCTGAGCCCAGCTGATAAACCTTACCTTTGAGGAGACTGTCTTGTTCAAACCTCAACCTTCATTTCTTACTGAGTGGTTGTCTCTCAGTCCATCAGTAGTTAATTAAGAATATCTCATGCTGGTGCTCTCAGCTTCATTGCCATTCTCTTTAACTTGTTAGGTGAATTTCTTGTCTGAACATTCATTTTCCTATGTGGTTGACAACAGTTGACAGTGGGGTCAAAATAAGCTGAACCACTGAAGTTGTCAAACCTACTTACAGGACAAAGACATCTCAAGTTAGCTCTATTCAGAGCTTTTAGTGCATGACTGAATGACATAACCTTTACTTTTTTTAACCATTACCCTTATAATGAGCAGTGTTCCTCAAAGATGAGCTCTGATAACAATGATAATTGTCTGTCATGGTAACTGATGGAATAAGAGCTCCTTTTTTTGGCCAAAAATACTTCAAAAAGGTTATTTTGCTCAAATATTAGACAAGAATAAAACATTTCCTTTTCATTGTAGTATCAAGGCCTGTAAAACATTTTTTGACTTTGAGCATCATATTGTCCTGATGCACAAATTGTTAAAATAGCATTAATTGAGCAATGTAGAAAACAGCTGCATCCATGATTAGTTTTGGTAAAGATCTGAAAGAAAAATAAATAACATTTCTCTTGTTATATTTATTAAAAAAATACAGATTTTGCACTGCACTTCTAAAACAATATTGGACTAGGAAATACTTGACATTGTTTTTTGGTTCTGTCACAACTTTGTGAAGTATTATAAATATGTATTTTTGATGTCAAAAACACTGAAAATTATTTTTATTGTCAGGCTGTGAGGAAAGTACAGATAAGTTTTTGTTATTTTATAGTATTCTTTATATGTGTGCAGGATTTAAGATGTTGATTCATTTGTCCAGTGGCAGTCAGATGCTAATACACAACAGTTTTTATTTTTTCTTTATGTGGAAGGTCAGTTATTATATTATTATTTATAAATTAACAGTGGGGCAGCACAATGGTTTAGTGGTTAGCACTAGAAGCTCCATGAATGATCCTGGCTCGAGTCCACACTCTGTGTGGAGTTTGCATGTTCTCTTCATGCTTCCATGGGTTTCTTCCGGGTACTCTGGGTTCCTTCCACGGTCCAAAAACATGTACAGTATGTTTGACTGATTGACAACTCTAAATTGTCCATAGGTGTGAGTGTGAGCACGCATGGTTGTTTGTCTATATATGTGGCCCTGTGATGGACAGGCAACTTGTCCAGGGCGTACCCCTACCTATCACCTCTAATGAGCTGGGATAGGCTGCAATGGACCCAGCGGGTATAGAAATGGATAGATGAATTAAGAGTCCCAAAAATCCAGCTATGCATAAGTCAAGTCAGAAAATTCAGCAAGTATTGGGGAATAAAGAGCGCACACACACACACACACACACACACACACACACACACACACAAGAACAAAAAGTGGGACAATCAAGTGTCAAAAATAGTGCTGGCAAAACTCAGACCAGCTGGTTGGAGTTGTATGGATTGGTGGCTTCCAAGGATCTGGCAAAGAATGGAGCAGAATAGGGAGGTGTACACACTATACTTGGTGTTGAATAAGGATCAGGTGGTCAGATCAGATCGGAAATGTCTGGTGGGAACATACTGAGTGCAATGACAGATATAACAGGATGCAGAATGACAGTTAATTTAGTGACTGGCAGGTAAAACAGTCAGGAGAGAATGTGCAGATAATAAGACACCTGTGTTCCATCTGATTGGCTTGAGACTTTTGGATCATAGGAAGAAGCCTGTAGTCTACACATAAAGATCACAACAAGGATTTGAGCTGATAATGTTCCTGGTTTGAGGCAACCACTGCATCACCATGCTGCTTCAATCACTAAGAGGTTTAAAGTATGGGTGGTGTTATTTTGTTTTATGCTTGCAAGTCAGTGTTTATGAAATGGAAAAATGATAACACCACCACTGAAAGGCCAAACAATGGAAGTGCAATGATGAATGACTAAAGTACTTTTGATTGCATAGTTGTTATGATAGATATATGTACTTACTCTGATGGTTTGACAAATACTCAAACTAGTTAAATAAGAAAAAAAAAGTAAACCGATAAACCTGTAAAGAAAAAATCAGTTGGTCTGGTTATTGTGAAAAAGGCACAGTACACTTATAAGATTTATTTATTTTTTGGTCCTCATCATGTCGAAGTTTGGTTAGAGGCTTAAATTTAGATGAAATACAGCAAAGAGTGGGTCAAATGACTGTTTTGATTTTTTTAAAGGGTGTGTGCAGCAGGTCGCTGTGTAGAGTTAAGTGTGTAATCCATGCCCAGTATGTAGTTTAGCATTGATTAAACTAGTTGTGCAGCACTGCTTTCATTATTGAGGATGTGGGGGGGAAAAAAGAGAGTGAAACAAGGTGAGAGTTAGGGTTTGACTTTGGTACCATCATATGTGCTTGTGGCCTGTTTTAGCATTAGTATCTCCATTTGTAAATAATTTTACCTGCCAGAAGCAGGCTTATTTCTATTGTTTATTTTTGAAGGATATTAATTTGTACTTGAGTACATTTAACAGTTAACACTTAGAGATATCCTTCAGATTACAGCTGTTTAAAACCCTAACCCTAACCCTAAGTCAAAGATAAGGAGCACACCTTTTCTCTCTGTTCACAAAAACACTTCTGAACTCAGCTGATAAAGCTTGGCTTTGAGGAGACTTTCTAGTTCAAACATCAACCTTCATTTCTTACTGACTGGCTGTCTCGTTATCCATCAGGAGCTATTTAAGAATGCCTCATTCTGGTACTCTCTGTTTTTATTTGCCACCATCTTTTCTTACTTCTTAGGTGATTTTTTTTTTTTTGTCCGAACATTAATTTGTGATTGTTGTTTGTAGTTTTGTTGTTCTGACAAACAAAAAAATAAATATAAATAAAAATAATATTAAAAAAATATCTGATTATCTCATTTGTTTCAGAAGACCTGACACCCAATCACAGAATGAGCACAAGAATAAACAATTTTGAATAAAGTTGAATAAAGTTAAAGTGCCTTTATTGTCATTACATTGGTAAAGAAAAATTATACAATAAATTTAAAGTGCTGCTCCTTAAAAACAAAATTAAAACTATGCTGCAACCACATTTCCCATTCCACCTATAAATACATAAAACAATAATAAAAACTATAGGGGAAAAAATAGTGTGCCAATCATTAAATAGCAATAAATAGAAACAGAATTCAAGCCTGCATGCTATCGCACATGAATTGATTATGTCCATTTAAAAACACCCATTTCGGTTGAAAACAAAACATGATACTTCTGTCTTCCCAGAGGGAAGTATCACGGACACTCGTGGACAATTTAGAATGTGGAATCATCCAGAAATGAAGATTTTTAGTCAGTCGGAGAAAGCTGGAGTATCTTGTGAAAATTCTTGCACAATAAGAATGTAAACCAAACAGAAAGACCCCAGATGAGATTTATTGTGGGAACCTACTTGTTGTGAGATGAAAGTGCTAACCACTGCCAAATACGATGCCCCCCACAAAGATGGTGAACATCAGTACTTTTCGACTTTACATAATCTAGTGAAATGTCATCGTTTTAGCATGCTGACAACAGCAATGCATTTTAACCTTAGAGAATTTCTAACACAGCTGTAGACTTTGTTTCACTTTTCTCTTGGTTCTTTATCAATATGAGTGCCTTTTATGAACTCTGTCAACTTTAGCATCCTTTTGTAAACCCTTTTTTTTTTTTGACCAAATTGAAATGAACACGAAAAGTACAAGCACACCCACCTCAAAGCAACTTTGTGCTGGTTAGGGTTCGACTGTGCTCATGTCCCTTTGACATCATGGTCCAACTGTTGAATCAGATGTGATGAATGTAATAAATAGAAAATGAGACTATTTGTATTTTCCTAAAACACGAGTGTGTGTGTTTTTACAGCAGCAGTAACCAGTGTGTTAAAAGCAGCTCCCAGCTGAGTGAAGATTTAAGGATGGTGTAACAAACATTGTAATATCCCTCCCTGCTGTCAGCACTGCTCGCCACTTCTTTTTACTGTCCCAGTGACAAATGCACATTGCACAGTACTTTCTAAATTTTTAATCTTAGTTTTTGCAGGGATATACATCCCTTTTGTCCCAGACTTAATATGCTAAAGCTCGTTCCTTATTTTCTTTTCCTGAATAGTGGATTGTCTATGTTCTTCACCCTCTGTTCAAAGGACATGCACACGGCGTACCCAGACAGTCTGGTAGCTTCTAGAGCTGGTTTTAATAGTCTAATCATGCATTTGTCTCAAAATAAAAAGTAGTAATTGAAGAATACTGGTTGATATGTGAATAGTATCTCCTAAACAAGCTTTGATTGAAATTAGTAACCAGAGTTTTTTTCTCTTGAAGTTTGCTGTACTTATGCAATGGTTATTCACCACCCTTGTGTTCATGGCAAAAAAGAAAAAAAAAAGAAGAGAAACTCAGTGGAACCACAGGTTTGCCTAAAAACCTGCTTTTACTTGGTGAGAGGTCATCCTGACACTGACAATGAGAGACAGCAGTGTGTGTCTCCTGCTGAGTCTATCTCATCTCCCCAGATAATACTGGTGCCATGGGTTCAGCTATGTTGTACGCATGGACAAAAATGCAGTTGAGAGGTTCTCAACCCTGAAATCACCCTCTTTTGTCAAATTCAATAACAGGAAAATATTTTGGGTAATGAGATTACATCCATCTGTTGAATATGAAGTCACTGCCATCTACCATCTACCAAATCATTTGTATATGTAAAAGATTTTTATTATGCTGAAACTTTAGTGAAGCTAAATACATTGTTTATAACTTCTCTAGAAATCTGTCTGCTTAAAGGCGAGGAGGTCCAGGGTGGGGTGATGCAGGCTGATGATTGAGCACACAAGGACTGAGGACTGGAGCAGGAGTTCCTGGACAGAAAACAAAGAGCAAGGCAGGGATAACAGCAGCAACACACAAACACACTATGAAAGGAGCTGGAGCAGAGACAAACTCAGTGTGAGAGTTTAAGATACAGTGCTGGCTCAGAGTTCCACTGGAGCTTTTGTAGGCTGGTACTTGATTACCTGATGAGGAGCAGGTGTGGAGCTGAGGCCCAACCTCCAGCCTGCTGATGCCAGCGCCAGAGGGCATGACATGTATGTTTTAAGTTGACTTGAACTTGCTGTGTTGTGAAGCTATTGACAGTAGACAAGTGAGTTTGGTTTGTTATAGTTACACAACTTATTGTATTTTATGAGTTATAAAAGCATAAATACAAAGGACATGTTATATCGAATCATGCAGGGAGCATTGTGACTCAGCACTTTGTGCTGCCTGGTAGCAGTAATCATTTGAAGTTGTGATTAAGTTATTAGTACTTTTTTTTAACTGCCAACACTATGAATATAGAAATTCACATAGGTTGCAAAAACATAATCTTTTTCTCAGTCCACAATTTTTCTGACTTTGATGAAGCTTTTTAGCTTGATGTATGCAGAAACAGGTTATACCTTACATGGCAGAGTATGTGAAAACAATGGCAATTTGAAGGTGGAACTGGTGATGTGGGAAATATTTCAAAGGCCAAGAAGTATTTTTGAATTGTATTTGGTCAACATGATCAACCTTTTCTTTTTCATCTCCAAACCCACTTCAAAAAACATACATCATTCAGCAAAAAGCTGGTATCTGTTACAAGTGATCCAAGCCATATACATCTGAGTGACAAGGCATCAAACCACTTGAGTTATATGTAATATCTGAAAAAATAGAAAGAGAAGTATGTGTCCAGCAGAAATACATCACCATGGCAACACTCTTGTGGTCTTTCTGTTCTCCAGTTGTTATCATTGAGGGAATGCTACCCGTATTAAATGTTGTTTTTACTCCTTCCAGCATCAAGTCTTTTTAAAAAAAATTTTAATTAATTTCTTTACTGTAGCTTTTTTATTCCAGATTTTCTTTTCCATCTTACCCTAGTGTTTGGTGCCCTCTTCCCCCCTGGCATGGCACATTCATTATGTGAGTGCTACCTGCTGATGTCACCACCTATGAGTTGTGGCAACTTGCCCTCTGCCTGCCTGTCTGTCTACAACACGAGTCACACACACTGATTATGCATTAGACAAGTGCATGAAACCATCGCAGAAACAGGAATAAAAGCCCAGCTGATCAACAGAAAGGTTAATGACTTCTTTCCCTTGGCCTGGATGAAATAACCATGTGTGTTATTTACAGTGCCTCAGCATCTAAAGATGATCCAAAGATGTTCTTTATTCTCTGAATGTTTATTCATTTTTTTGCTCTTGGAACTTCAAAACAATTTAAACCAATAAAATGTAAAGTCCTTCTTGAAACGATCACCTACTGAATCTGTATACAGATGATCTTGGAACACTGACGACACTACAACAATACTGTTGCATTTGTCAAGTTACAAATGAATAAATCTAAAAATATGTTTTCCAACAGCATTTCTGGGCCATCATCCATGTGGGGAAATCCAAGTCAGTTAAATTATTAAAGTCCAGAAAATGTAGAACCATATATAAGATTTTAAACTTTGTTGAAAAAAGTATTCTCTGCATTAGTATGCTCATATACTTCTGTACCTCCACTGGATTAAAATTGAGCTGCTGCTTTTAATTTCCCTGTAGCATCAGAGCTCCATTAATGATAGCTTTTTCTCATTAGCCACACATATGCTTAACTAAATGCAAAGATCTTCAGAGTTCATTAACCTACGTCTGATCAGGTTTTATAGAATTGATATCTCAGAGTTTACCTCAGAGTTTAGTGGTTACACTTGAGGTTTGTCTCATTTTATTAAACTGTCCATCATCTCTTCTCCACCCTCTTGCCTGTGACCTGGTAATCTATATCAGAAAAATGTTTTGAACAAGTCTTTAATTCTTTGATGCATCTGGATGAAAATAGAGGGAGGAGAGCATAAATCTGCTGTAAAATCTATATGCTGTGATGTATAGGACCAACCTTTGCACAGTCTTTAAGCATCCATGGCATCAAAGTCCACTTTCAGCCAAGACAACTTCCAATGCTCACAGTTCTTTATGCTGTTCAGACTACAAGACAGTCTCTGTTCACACTATGTGACTGATAGGTGATAAAGGGTTACACATACGCACTGCAGTTACAATTTCTAATTTCCTGTATCCAAATCAGTAAATGTGAGACACAGCTCCCACAGGAATAGAATAATCACATTTAATCTAAAACTGAAACTGACAGTTTCTTCAAATTAAATTCACACGAGATTTACATGTCCACAGTGGCTTTTTGTAACACCTGTTATTTGTGTAATTGGTGTACTACAAGTAAATCCACCCTTTTCCATTGAATTTTCTAAAGAAGTTGAAATGACTGCACCACTTCTAGCAACCACTCTACGCCTTTATTAGCCCCGTAACCTAACACAGTGGGTGACTTTGACAGAGTCTTGGCAACCTGTACTTGTCGCTGATGGAGAACATCTGCTGAAGCCACTTACTTGCTTTCAGAATGATCTCAACAGTTATAGCAGGGACACTTAACTATGCTGCATTGGACTACTCTTTTCTTCTTGAGCACAGAAAGAAGTGGCTTAAGAGCACTTTACAAGTTTCGAGTGCTATGAGGGGCATTTTTCATCATAGTTAATGTTTCATGATGGTGCAAGAAGAGAGCATAATTTGATGATGTACTATAACTACTGAGGTAAGGAAGCCTTGTGAAATGTAATGATACATCTTGCTCTTGCCAAAAATGTACCCCTTAATTCAATGTGCTTGCTCTCTCTGCTTTTTGTGGTGTAACTTGTCTTGATTTTTTTAACCCAAAAAGAAAAATAGGATACATCAATTAAGATTTGCAGAAAAAGTAGACTTTTGAGGTTTTTTTTGCATGTTTTTTAGGATTCACCCTTTTTTAGCACCTTTAGATGTTACTGAAGAATGATTTTGCTTTCATCATTTAGGAAATAAGGCCTTCACTCAATTTCCAAAGCTGTGAAAGCAGATTTCAATCTTACATTAATCCCTTTTCAGTTTGTGTCCAGCTTCCTCTTTATTAGCAATGAAATCTTTGGTTCACTGAATTGGAAAGTGTTTTGACTTAAGTTGCTCTGTAGTTGCACTGTGTGTGACAGGGAGACACACAGTTTATTAACATTAATCTTGTTGAGGTGAGGATGTAGCTGTAGCTCAGCTTTTTATCAGTTGTAGGGAAAGCTATAGCTCAGGTGGAAAAAAGATCATTTTCCAAATGGAAAATTGCTTGTGTGACACTCATCACCTCAATGTCTTGAAATCTCATTGCCCAAGACCTTGAACCCTTCTTTGCCCCGGTAAGCTCATCGTGTTGTGATTATGGTAATACATACTGTATAGAAAATACTTAGAGGTAGTTCATGAACCCAAACCATTTTATTCTTCTTCCAGTATCGCAAACATGTACAAGAAACTTTTTAAGTGCCAGCACAAGAAAAGATTTTGAGATCAACTCAAAAAAAGTGGAAGGAAAGTGTCAAAGCCAATTTAATGATTTTTTTTCTTCATACCATTTCGTTTCCTTTGGCAGTCATCCACTTATAGCTCCTCGAAATCATTCTTCCTTTCCAGCAGGGTTCTGGCTCTCCAGTTTTTCACTTTCTCCAGTCTTCAGACTTCAGCACCCCTCCATCACCCCCCACCACCCCCCACCACCCCTTCATCCATCTTTTGTTTCCACCTTGTCTTTGTCTCTATTCATCTAACCCAGCTGTAAACAGGCTGCTGAAACAGCTGCACCTTTCAACACTGTGCTGATCACTGCCAAATGTAGTCTGTGAATTGGCGGCCGTTTCACAAGATGGCATCTGATATGTTTAAATGCAAGGGTCATCTATTACTTGACCTCTGATGACATCAAGACATCGATTGGAAGTAACTGTGATGGAAAAGTGTGATAGAAACACATTGTAAACTACTAAGCTTAATTGAGACAAGGTTCAAATATAAGTGCAGACCATTGTACTTATCCAGTCTGTGTCCTCATTTTAACCAGTAGGCACTAGCTGAATACCTGGTAATTAAAATAGGAATTAATGTTGTATAAAAAAGGCATGCATGCCAATAAAGCCTCATTATTTCTGCTCATATGCTTATCCTGTCAAACCAGTGACTTTCTGACAATTATGTGGTCAATGCACCAGTGCAGCATCTGTTCTTGTCGGTCTTCTGAGCTACATTCCTTTATCTAAAGCTGTCAAGATGAATAAATGAACTGAATAAGTACAACTATCTAACTGCTAATTCAGTATCTCATTGCAAACCTAGCCCTGATTGCTGGTGGTGGTAATGTTATGGTGCTTATAATTAGTGGTAGTCATTGACTGCCCACACAACTAAAAAAGCTAATCCACAAAGCACAAGGAATCCATCTCGATGCATACGTTTCTTTGTGTAAAAAAAAAACAAACAAAAAACACCAAACATGTAAATTAAGTTTCATTTGATGGGATGCTTAGAAAAAAACTATTTAAAATTTTTATTTGTGTTTAATATTTATCAGCAGCTTGAAACCCAAAGAGATCAACATATTCTGACATGTTGTCTTGAATCATAAAACATGGCAACCAATGAGAAGAAACATGCTTTCAGGTGCAGAGCAAAAAAAGGAAGATCTTGCCTGGCTGAATCTTCGCCACCCACAAGAAGAAAATGCTTTCCTGCACTGCCAAGACAGCGTTGGAGGTATTTCTGGAATCAAGCTCAGGTTATTAAAGTACACACGTAGGTGAATGGTATGATGCCAGTGTGTTGCATCTTTAAAATATCAGGTACAGAGTTCAAGTCACAGTGTGGGCAGGTATTTCACTGCATTAATCTATAAAAGGGGAAAAGAAAGTACATTTACCAAAAAAGACATATTTTAGTTTGAAGGATCCGCATTGATCTCTTATAGTAGGAGAGATCGGGGCTGGTTGGAACACTTTTTACTGTCAATAATATTTCTTAGTTTTCTCATATGTTCAAAATAGTTATGTGAAAACCAAAAAACTGAGATCTTAGCTTAAACAACAAATACATTTAATGTATTTGTATACAAAAATCCTTTAAAAAAAAAAAAAGTTTATGCAAACAGTCCTGTTGTGCATTTGTGCTATCATTCACCAATATGGGGTTGGTTGGCACACACCGAAAATCTTTTGGTTACAAAAATGCACACATAACTGTAAATTATTTAAACTTTATAATTCAAATTACAGCCTAAATAATTTAAACCAGAACTCAAGAGCTGGAGGAGTACTTTAAACTCATTTATTTGGCAAGAGTTTTTTTTTTCTCTTTTAAATTGGGAATTATAGATATAGAAAGTGAGTCATAGGGTGCATAATTCATGTGTCCACTTTTTGAATTAAATACTCTGAACCCAAACCTTCTTTGGGTTACTATTTGAACACTGATCTGAATAGAAGAGATAGTGTCAAGAGTCACTTTATTGCCGATGCCAGTAAAACAGGTTCACAGACTAGGAAATTGCTATGATGTACTGATGCAGATATAACATAAAAATAATGGAAAAAGTAAAATTATAATTAAGATAAACAAAACGAGAATAAAGCAAAATAAAATATAGCATAATATAATATATAGTATAATATAAGTTTGCTATATACATATGTGTGTATATATATATATATATATATATACACATATACATACATACACACACACACACACACACACACACACACACACACACACACACACACACACACACACACACA
>JAOWBL010069634.1:2878-13008 GCA_028564865.1 Zenarchopterus dispar
TTTGTTTGTTTTTTAAATCTATACATGCTTAATTCTATTTTGGGGGACAGGGATCTGCTGGAGTAGATCCCAGCTGTGGCACAGGCTGGTCACATGTAAACAAACAACCACACATGCTCCCACTCATTTCTGTGGGCAGTGTAGAGCCATCAATCAGCCTAACCGGCATGTTTTCCGACTGTGGGAGGAAAACCCACACAGGCACGGGAATAGTGTCCAAAGTCCACAAAGAGAATCCACAACCAAGACCCAAACTTTAAACCTACCCCCCCCGCCCCAATAAGAGCATTAATTAGGAAACGTTTATCAGGTAAATACCAAAAACACTATTGTAGAAAACTGGTTTAACTTTGAGATAAAACTTTTACTTTTTTAAAATCTAAATGATTTGAAAGTATCGTAAGCACTTCCCACTGAGGGAAGTACTGAGTTTCTCTTCTTTTGACTCGCTCCCTTCCTTCTGAGGCACTTTAAGTGGATCACTTCCCGATGACACGGGGACGTTTAGGGCAGTGCAGCCGTTGTGATCAGGGAACTTTCTCCCTGCTGAGGAGTCCAAAAGAAGGACAGAGTTTTATTAATGGCCATCCCAGAAGTCTGGAAACGAGCTAAATCGGTACCAGCAGACATCCAGTGGGGGTTGGTGGGGGTGATCGTCTAGACTTTGTCACAGTTGCAGCGCAGAGGCTGATCTTGAGAAGTGAATCGCCTCCAGTTATTGTCCTTCAGAAAACCTTACACCTGCAGCTTCACTGCGTGCGCCTGTGATTGACAGCTGTCAGTGTGTTTCACATGTTCATTGAGGCCTCGGGATCAGTGAAATAAACGTGTAAATTTGATGCAGATTCAAAGTGACAGTTAAAGAATACTACTTTTGTACTCAAACAGCTGCAGAGCACGAGGTGAGACCGGATCTGTTGGGGACTTTTCATTTTGCTCAAGGACACTTCAGAGGCTTCTCCTCAACAGCCATCAATCGAAGAACAGCTACTGCTTCGCCTTCAAGCAGGAAAGA
Organism: Zenarchopterus dispar; assembly: GCA_028564865.1. Taxonomy (NCBI): domain Eukaryota; kingdom Metazoa; phylum Chordata; class Actinopteri; order Beloniformes; family Zenarchopteridae; genus Zenarchopterus; species Zenarchopterus dispar. The sequence continues at coordinate 3,894 of JAOWBL010069634.1, forward strand.
AGAAATATGTGTGAAAAAACACGCTGGTTTTCACACCAGCATATATACACACACGCCTTGTAGTTTTAATTAAAATAATGTGATTTGCTGACATGAAATGTGAATGAGACTGATATATTTCCAAAATATGGAATTTACAAAAATTATATTTAATATCGTAGGTTGCAGTAAACTGTGCTTTTCTTTCTTTGTTTCCTACAGAACCACATGAGAGTACAGACAAGTGGGAGAGATTGGTAGATTACTGAGAATCTTTTTTTTTTTTTAACGGTAGGAAATGATCTATAATCTCTTTGTGAATGCTCTTGAACTTGTTCACATTTCACCAAAATTCAGTTTGTCAGTTCTTCACTTACCCATGAAATGACATTTAATTAAAGTGAAGTACTGAAGACGTGCAGAGCTTCAAAAATGCTTAAATAATCAAGGAGAAAAGCCATCTTTGAGTATCAACTTTTGCCACTCATTTGAACTTTTGAACTCCTTTCTTCCCCGACCTCTGGGGCAGGTTGAACCATCTGTTTGTTTCTTTTGTCGATGACCAGACTACTCACCGTTCCCGTATTCACGACTCAGTGGATACGGGAGGATTTAACATGAACACTACAACGCCCACTATGCCGCTCCCCGGAGAGTGTCAGCTGTGCTGAAAGGATGATGTAAGGTTCAAAGATGAGGCAGTTTGTTGATATCAGTTAAAAAATCCTTTTTTTGATTTGCAGCATATGAACATCAGGACATATTTAGTTTCATTAGTGATATTTGCTTGAAACTTCAACAAATGAATAAAACTTGTTTTGATAAATGCTACAGAAGCCATTAACAGCATCATAAAGATGCTTGACTGCATCCTTTTTCCTTACAGCAAGTACATGGAGGGATTCTGAACGTGACTGTTTTATTAGACTGGTTCATGCAAACAGAGCAGAACTGGTGGCGTCTCATAAGTCTGCCAATACTTGTGTATTTCATTAAATTCACCCTTCAGCTGACTTCTCACATGGCTGCTAATCCCCTTCAGTTGACCTTGGCTTCAAGCCACATTCAACACCTGACCAAGCATAAAATAGATATTGGGTCCAAATTGGGAGACGGTGTTTTCTGCCGGGTCTTTCCACAGCCAGATTGGTTGGGTTATTGGCATAAATCAGGAAAGGGGGACTGGAGTGGAACTGGACGATTACTCAGATCTATTTTTAGACATGGAGAAAGACTGATGGGAAAGAGATGAGATAAAAATGGTGATTATTTTTTTTCTTCCTACAAAAAGTCAGTGAAACAGAAAAGGAAAAGAGAGAGAGAGCAAAATAAGAGAACACACAAATGAGAGAGAGGAGGGTGGCAGTGGAGGGGAAATGAGTGGCTTAATGGCCACTATCACAGCTCACTGGTCAGGTAGAACAACTCTGCAACCTTTACAAAGCCAAGGAGAAGCCATCCATATTTGTGACACGAGTTACATTAGAAAACTCATCCTGCTGCGTTGGATGCCAGCCATTAACATGCAAAGGCAAACTTTTCAACACGGATAATTAGCCCAAAACTCAATCCTTTATCTAGACTGCAGCCTATTAGCCATGGCAGTGGCAGTTTTAATTCCAGGTTTATGCCGTTGTGTTCTCAAACGAACCATAGCGACATGCAGATGAATCCATTTTGGGAAAAAAGTAATTAATTTTGGCAATAAAAGTTGCTGCTGTATGTGTATTTATAAGTTTAAGCTACATAAATAAAACATAAAAATCTGAGGGTCGCCTGTACAGTTGTTGTCAGGGAAGATACTGAATTTAACTTTAACTTTAACTGCTGTAGTTATCACAGCTGAAAGACAATACATGTCAGAAACATGAATATGTGAGGTGCAGTCAGAAGAGCTTCGTATTCCTCAGATATAAAAAAATCTTGTGTTTGAGGTCCAGGGACATCTAGGTTTCAAAGGTGAAGCTATTATACAAGTAAGAAAAAGTTACAAGTGATTCAGTGGAGTTAGATTCAAGAGCAGTTCAGTCTCCACTGAACCTCTTTGATTTTTTTTTTAAATATCCAACTTTAAAGCAACCTTGCAGCCTGAAACTAACAAAAAAATGGCTTTAATATTCAAACCAAGACTTCATATCCATGACAACTTTTGTTTGTTTGTTTGACCACCATGTTTGGCTCCTTGCTGGATCTAGGAGGGTCTAAAGACAAAAGCAGAACAGCTGAAGGCTAAGACTGGCTGGCTCCAGCAGCAGGGGCCCCTGGACTCTTACCAGCCAGCCTGGAACCAGGACCAGGTACATAGCCAGACTTCGGTGGGCCTCAGCCATTCAGCTGCGACTAACGGTTGATGGGTCTGGAAAAGTCCAGCTGGGACTCCTAACAATCCTCTTTTCAGATGGATGCACAGTTGTGAAGCCGTCTGTTACAGGATGAACGTAAGGCAAGATTAACTGGCATCATAGGTGATTATGACCGAAGCTGGTGTTCTGCGACCGTGTTCCTCAGGCCCACGGTCCTGCATGTTTTAGATGTTGCCCTGCTCCAACAAAATTAGCTTGAAATAGTGGACCATTGACAGACTAGTGTAGACCTGGATCAAGCCACTCCCCCAGAAACGCAATAGTGACGTCACAGAAGGTTTCTGCAGTTCTCTTTATACAGTTAGCTGTTGTTTTTTGTTTGTTTGTTTTTTCGTGGCTAACTGGACGGATATATGTATAGACACATCCTCTTTTTTCACTAGTAAAGTATACTTTATTAAATGAGATTATTTTTATTTGATTAAAAATAAACACGGACATCACACCAAAAACATTTTGATCAAATATATCAAAAATGCTAACTATTTAAAAATCTTAACACGTGGACGACTATAGGGCACTTTTATCACGTCTTCAGGTATGTAGGTGATTAATATTGGATGAGTATTATGTGATATAACAAAAACAGGCTCTTACCTGTCTGGATTTACCTGGCTGGAAATTTGTTCAGCTGCCACATGCACCACCTGTTCTGCCATAAAATAAACACACTGGCATTTCAGCTCCAGCTTTCTAACATGTGGTCTTTTTCTTCGAAGCTTTGAACCCGGGTAAGACAGAAGATTCAACTGAGTTTGCAGGAATAACAGAATAAATAGCTGTTTATTTCAGTGCTAAACTGAGATTGCGTATGATCTGTTGCTCTTCCAGGCTGGATAGAAAACAACTGTTTGTTTGTTTGTTTGTTTGTTGCTGGTAGCTGAAGGAGACTGCTTGGATCACGTTGTCTTGTGTCACGGTGTAGCACGCTGTTGTCTTGGTTCCTGTGCAGGTCTGATGTTGGTTTCGCTGGACAGCTTCTGACGTGTTCAGCTCGGGGAATCCCTCAGCTGCCAGTCACGCCGATATCACGCCACTGCCTGATTTTATTTGGCTCATATCCATTATGACTTCAGACACAGAGAGCTAGTGTCAGAGTGGGGAGTTCTCATTAGCAGCAATAACGTCCAGCTGGCCCCTTCAATGCCTACCAATGAACCAGAGGCCTTTCATCGAGACGGAGGGGAAAAAATAGCTCTGCTGCTGGAGTAGAGGAAAGACGGCTGAGGAACAAGATGACTTTAATTCTCAATCAGAACAATAAAGCAATACGCCAAATATTGAACAGCCTTTTACAATTACATATTGAATAATTGTCAGTCCTAATAATCATGTAGGATTATTCAAATCAAATCATATAATACATAATTACATAGCAGCATAATGGCCAGAAAATCAAATAAGATGATTTTCAAGTGGAACCATGTTGGCAGTGAAATCTGCTGCTAACTGAATCACCACTAGAGATAAAACTCTTCCTAGCCCAAATTTACCACTCTGAGAGGTGAAACTTCCATAAATACAGCCATGTTTGCAAGAGGGTTAATCACAAATCTTGTTGTTCATGCCTTTCAGATGCTAACAATCTGTGCAGTAATGAATACAGGAGTAGGTTTTGAACAACAAAGCCGACTTTATTCATACAGTATATCATGCTATTAATGTTTACTTTTTAAAAATTGTATTATTATTCCAGTGCTTAAGCCAAACAAAAAATAATTTAGTGAGGTGTACAAACATTGTTCTTTACCTCTGTACATTGTGCATAAATGGTTGCATCAGGACCTGGACACCGGTGTCGACTCATCCCTCATGAATATGCAGGCTCTATGGTTGTCTTTGTTGGTGCTGATCAAGCATTTACCTTAGGCTCTCTGGCAATGTCAAGGTTGTCAGCAAATTCTTGCTCAAGATGTTCAGATGCACACAGCACGGGGAGGGATGCAAAGGGAAAAGAACTCTATCATTTAGAGGATGTTTTTGGGTGTACCTGAATAATACTTGAGGAAAAAAGGCAACTAAAGGTCAAATTGGCAAATGACGCAGTTCAAATGTGGCTAGTTTTGGATAAGCAAGAGAGTTTATATTTTTGTTAGTGTGTAAAACTGTTAGACTAACGATAAGTTAAGATTATCTGATATCTGGAGCACTAGTGTTGCTTTGAAAGTTTCTTTTTTACAGAATTGTGTCCAGGCCACAAATTTTAAAGATAAATAAAACTAAACAATTACTTCAGCTGTGGGTCTTTCATGATTCCACTAATGCAAGGTTCGGACAAAAGATGTGGGAAAAGCTGGGCATCGTAGCTCAGAAGCGGTGGTCCTACATCTCACAGTGAGACGGGTGTAGAGATTAAAGATAAAACCAACCTGCCACCAAAGACTGGCTGCAACAGATATCATGTAGTGCCAGAAATCCTACGACATCACATCATCAGTCAAAATGCAGCTTGAAATCACATTTCAGTGGAACCCAGTTCAAATGTCCAAGAAAACATGAAACACAAAAGAAAAGAAGCTTCTTGAGACTCGGACATTATCAGGATGAGTTGTAACAGAAGCCAACACTATGAAGATGTTCCAAGCCGAATCACGGCTTCCAACGGCCAAACGAGAAGCATCACATTAAAATATTTTCTGTATTCCTGTCACACCTGTACATTGGTGTAAGTACCTAGTATTTCCATACACAGCTCCACCTTATTGACGATGCTCATGGTAAGTTTTAACACTGTGAACTGTGAGCTACATGGGTACAACACCGGTTATCCCCTGTGCTTGAATAATCAGCACTGTTAAATTCTACAGTATCAGAAATCAGTTTTGTGCTTGTATCTTTGCTATTTAGTCCTAAAAGCTCATGAAAATCATGAGTGGCTTTGTCCACCTGCAGGTACAGCACATTTAGCTTCTCCTCCATCCGAGACATTTGAGAACTATAACAAAAGAAAGCTGAACCTGCTTTTGTAGAGCACACAGGAAACGTGAAGCGTCACGTCTCAGTCTCAGAGCCATCGATTACTGTGTCCTCTCCACTTATCCTCACAGGGCTCAGGCTGGCCTGCAGGGAAACCAATAGGAGTCAATAAGCTTGGATATCTGACACGCACCACTGACAACTACAATAACGAGACCAGATAGGCTGACAGTCTTCAGTATGCAAGGAATAACGTCGAGGAAGGGAATAATCAGAGAGTCAGATCCTTCTAAACATTCTTATAAGCTAGGGCTAGGAAGCAGCATAACTGGGGTCCAGGATGGCCTCAACACTCAGTTAGGCCAATATTGAATTAACTCATTTAGTTTCCATCAAATATTGCCTCATTTGTATCTCTACACTAATTTTTCTCTCCGGGCAGAGGGAAGTCTGGGCTTCCCTGCTTAGACCATGACCCAACTCCAGACAAGCAGAAGAAGAAGATGGATGGATGGAGACAAGTACTGCACTTATTTATGCATTATTGAATTTCTAGAACAAGAACTACGTTTTTTAAACAAAGAGCTGCATTTAAAGGTGGAGTAAGGAATTTCTGGATGGCATCACATCTGTAAACACCTCCCACTGTCAACTCTTCCAAGCTCAGTGTACTCAAAAGATGGGCAGGAACCAGATGTTGATGAGATATCCACTGACTTCAACTGAAACTGTTCTGGGTTAGAAATCACATTGAATCACCCACTCTACCTCTTTAAGGGTTACCTGTTAAATATAATGTATTTATTAGATTTATGATTTTTATTTTATGTATATATTCACTCTCTTTCTGGTTTTATATGAATTGTACCTTTTCCAGTTATTTACATTCAGCTGGGAATCTCTCTCTAATTCAGCTGCTGGACCAGTAGATGATGATGATGATGATGATGATGGTGATGGCTTTTCTATTGTGGCTTCATCTGGCCAAGATTGAGTGGGGTGCACCACTAAGAACGAGGATTCCTGCTGATTTATTCTCCAGCAGCCGGTGTCCTTGAAAACATCTGTCAGGCCTGCCAGAGATGGATTGGCTCCATGAGGAAAACGCAGCACAAGATGATGAAGTCTGTGGAGAATTGATGGGGAATTACAGGCATTGAAAAGTACGGAGAAGATGTGACTTGCAGCTGAAAAGGTGCCAGATTTGATTCCCTCGGTGGTAAGTGGAAGTGAACAAGGGTCCAGCACTTTTCCGTTTACAGTTAAGAGTACCACGGAGAAGAGAAATTTATGTCCAGCTGCACCAGTGAGCCCTTTTGTAGTTAATTAGAAACATTTATTTTACAGGTCCTCTTTGATTTTTGACATGTTCCTATGTTCTAATTCAAATTTCTTGTTCTGCAGTGTTGCTCCATCCTCAGCTGGATCTCAGGTCCCATCTGGACTGTTTCAGAAGTGCTGCGGGCTCAGCTGGATTTGTTACAAGTTTTTTCACAAGTTTTGAGATTATTTGAAAATGAGTTGTGTTCTTTATGCGATTCTTGTGTCTGACTTCCTGTCGGCTCAATCTGCTGTGCTGATATCGGTGAAGCTTTACCGAGGCTGAGTGCCAAAAGAGGCTGAGCTCATATCTTTAGTGGAGAAGACTTCTGGAGCGCTTCTATGGCACTGTTGGTGCTACCAGCCTCACTGAAAAAAAAAAAAAGAAGAAGAAAAATCCTATGTTAAGGTGGTTAAAGTTATCAAATGCCAGCAGATTACACCTGGCTTTAATCAAAAAAAAAGGAAACTATCCTGTTAAAGAAGAGATCTTAGGAGTATGGTCATCTCAAGACATTTTGAAAAAATCTGTTCTTTTTTTGTTTGTTTGTTTGTTTACAATATACTCATGTGATGGGCAGTTAGCAGATGGTTAGAAAACTACCTTTAACTCTTCCTGATATGTTCTACATCCTCAAGAATAATTCAGCGATATGACAACACTAGCGTTGGCATTTATCTTTTAACTTTGCTAGTGAGACCAGTCAAACATACAGTTGAACATATAAAACCTGCAAATGCAAGTTTACACTGCTAAACCAGAACAGAGCACTCTAGGCAAAAAAGCAAAAAATAAATAATAAATAAACAGATAAGCAAATTAGCTGGGCGTCAAGCTGAGGCCCAACCATCCCGGTGGTGAATCCTTGTTGGCGTCATGTATTGTCAACTGTGCAGCTGCTCTGAAATATCACCTGCTGTGAAAGCAGCAATTTTGGGATATTTTCTCTGCTACAGTGTCATCATCAATTACTGAGGATGTGAATGCCTGTCACGTACTCTCAAATAGCTGCTGGCACATTGACAGCAAAGGTTCCAGCACCAGTGAAAGTGTCACCACATCTCTGCCCCTCACAATTACTGATTTTAGGGAACGGTTCCCTCTCTGGAAAATGTCGTTGATGTTATCTGCTGCTCATCTGCATCTTCCCCAATTTAATAAGATCTTAGGTCTATGTTTGCTTAATATGGACTCAATTTGACACTGTTTTGACAATATTTTGACAAAAAACTCACAACATACAAAAATAGTGTTAGTTCAGTACAACTATGAACCGTTCTGTCAAAGCGGTGTGTCTTTCTGGGTTATACACAGGGTAGTATCAATGCAGAAAAGGGCATTGACATTTTAGAAAAAAAATACGCTGCCTTTAAGACCACATTCCTTTTCCAGGGCATCGATGCATTCTCAGCAATACAAAACCACTTTCTAAAGACATTACTTTCTTTTTTTTTTTTCTTAAAGTCATGACTGAGCGAGACGAGGCTACTGGTGCTGGACTGGTCTACCTGCAGTCCTGGTCAGTTCTCAGTAGTGAATTTGTTCATCCAAATAAATAAATAAGGTTCACGTAAAAAAAATGTATCTCAAGTGGTTTAACATGACTGTATTAAATAACTGTTAAAATACCTTTCTTGAGGACTTGACTTCATCAAGTCCATATTAACCTCCTAACACGTGATGTCCAATCACATGTTGGAGCGCCTCATTCCCGTCAAGCAGGGTCTTTAATTATACTTAATGGGACTTTGATGTGATGAGAAATAAAAATGAGTAAGTTTGGTTCTTCAGATGTTAAGTAGATAAAAGTATATTTGAATGAGTTACTTACACCATGAAACATTTTTAAGTAGATTTTTTTGTTTACGTAGTTGACTCTTGGTTGGACTTAGTGCTGAATATCAATTTTCAGGTTTACAAAAAACAGTCCCTACAATATGTCAGTATTATTGCTGTAAAATCTGCTATTTCAGAATCTTTTACCAGTCGTTAGTACCGTTTGTGTGGAATAAGGACATTTAAAATCATCACTAACAACACCGTGGCAGCAGAGATAAACTTGTGGTGATACAGTCGACTGGAGGACAAAGTTTGGAATTATGGCTGTAGTTTAACTCCCTGTTCTGACTGGGGAATTGTGGGTAAATGAGGTATAAAGGTATTATTCCCTCTTTACTACTTATGAGGCTTTGTAAAAGCCACTGAACCTCAAACTGCTCCAGCGGAGTTTCCCATCAGCCACCGGTAATAAAGCTGCCCTGGTCAGTCAACACGAAGGGAATCGGAGAGAAACAAGATGTAAATGCAAAAAAACTCAGATGAATTTTTACAAATCATTCAGTAAATCCCCCTCTAATCTCCCACCCTCGTATCGATCCGAAAGAAGCATCAATAAAGCGGGCCAATTCCAAAACACAAGCTGTCAGACCAGAGTGGGGAATAAAATGGGTGGACACGCAGACAGATCTGGAGGTGATTCACTGTGTGTGTGTGTGTGTGTGTGTGTGTGTGTGTGTGTGTGTGTGTGTGTGTGTGT
>JAOWBL010069635.1:0-19428 GCA_028564865.1 Zenarchopterus dispar
CATTCTAACATGTCACCTTGGTTATGTTGACACTGCAGGTCTTAATCTTCAATTCCGAGGGTTTTTTGCCATGATTTGTGTTTTTTTGTTTGTTTGTTTTGCAGATGGTTGAAATTTAGTAATTTAAACGCATCTTATATCAGACTTCTTTATGACCAGGCCTTGTTGAGTGACTGCACGTGCAGTACGTCAGGTGTACAGATGTAAACAAAGATGAGGCAGCTGGGAGTTTGGATGATTTCTTTTTGAATTTTTTGTGCAGTGGAAGTGGACAAACTCATAAAGTAATTGTGATGAAAAGAAACCTGAGGTGAAGGAGAGCAGTTTTTTTTGCCAGTAGTCGTGAGTTGAGCAGTGGTTTCAACATCTGTACAGAGACGTGTGTGTGTGGGTGAGGAATGGGAGGCAGGAGTGGAGAATCCCGACACGGCCGACTTCACTGAAGCTGATTTGACCAAAAAATACCCCGCTGAATTGTGAGGATGCTAAAGACTGATGAGACGTGACCTTTCCACGCTTCAGACTAAAGCTGGAAAACATCAGATTCGTATCCGATTTTAGGATTGCATAAGTGAAGCAGATCTTATGTGTAAAAAATCTGATTTGATGTTGTTCGAGCTGTTAAGACAGAAAAAAAAAAAACAACTTTTCCTGCAGTGTGAACAAATAGATCTGAAAATCTGTGATCCAGTGAGCTGGTTAAACTTGCAGCTATCACAATCATCACAGAATGATCTTGCTTACTTGTCCATATCACCCAACGCACAGAAATCAGCTTTTACTGTACCTTTAAAAATGGTTTATGTAAATTTAAACTTTTTTTTTTTTTTTTTTAAAGTTACAGTGCAGAAAAAAAAGAGTAAATTGTCTCAACTACACCCCCTAAAACCAGCCGCTATGAACATAACTGTAAGACAGGGTTCAGAAGAGGGCTTTACTGTGGTACTTGAAGACTAAAAGGTATAATATTGTATATTTATTTTAAGAGATGCAAGAACAAAAACACCCACTCGCCAGAACTGAGACACCGGAGCATCGTGGAAGTGACGTGAACAGATCTGTACTTGTGCTCGGTCCAGCATCTCCATTTCCCTCTCTCATCTTCTCCCTCCAGAATCCTCCTCTTCGGCGTGGCCATCCTCTCCTTGTACTCCGTCCACCTGCTCCTCATGACGGCTAAAGAAGGAGGTTGGTATTTAGGTTTCCCCCGAGGCGTGGCAGGCTCAACTGGCCTCCAGGCAGCTTTAGATACGTTTTCATTTCCCCACGTGGGTGTTGTGACCCGGCCACATTTTGCAAATGTTTAATAGCAACTGTCTTAGGAATCGGGACTCTGGATGTTTCTCCTTCTCTTTGATTTTGTGGGAAATGGTATTTGAAGCGAAAGTTTGTATAAACTGACATGCCTTGCAGTGAGGGGGTGTCTCAGTTTACATAAACGCTCTTCTACAGTACACCAGAAATGCTGGAAATGTCCTCTGGTGGTAATTTTCCTTTTGGCTTGTCTCCTCGGGCAGGATCCCTCATCTATGAGAAGCTGGGAGAGCGAGCGTTCGGTTGGCCAGGCAAAATGGCTGCCTTTGGATCCATAATTATGCAAAATATTGGAGGTAGACCACGTTGCAGTGTCTGTCATATTTTTAGACTTCTTGGGTTACGTCAATCAATACTACAACCGCATTGTCTTTGTCCGTCTGCAGCCATGTCCAGCTACCTCTTTATCGTGAAGTATGAGCTGCCGGAGGTGATCCGAGCCTTTTTGCGTTTGGAAGAAAACACCGGGTGAGCGCTCATGCTGATAAAATACACTTTTGAGCTCACATTGCATCATTTTTGATGTTTAACGCAGCGCTGTGCTTGCAGTGAATGGTACCTGAACGGCAACTACCTGGTGGTGTTCGTGTCCATCGGAATCATTCTGCCCTTGTCTCTCCTCAAAAATCTGGGTGAGGACACACTCCTGGTGCATCCACGCTCCCGCAGCTGTCCATAACCCAGCTCGGCCGGAGCGGCGGTAACACAACACTGGTCCTGAGTCAGCTGGCAGCAGGGGCAGTTACAGGAACGCAACACTGCTCTGAAGCCTGCAGTCAGCTCCGACACGCACATGTAATTTATAGTCGCATCCAACCTAAATGGCTCAATTCCACCAGGCCCACTGACCGAATTATTCAATAAAAATAAATAAATGTCCAAACAAGACAAAAGCTGTATGTCAGATCCCGGTAGGTGACCTAAAAAATAATGGTGGTATTAAAGTGGTTTGTCGTGCAGCATCAGATTCTTCTAAACCACAAAAGCTTCAGTCTGCTCATATCTGATGTTTAACACCAGAACCGCTGGCTTTCTAGAACCACCTACAAGCCCCGGAGCCGTCTCACAGACCGCCAGATAGACCTTCATTGTTAGAGTAGAAAAATCAGTTCTCAAACTGGGAAAAGTCTGTATTAACGCTTCTTCTCCTTTATATTTTGTCTGTGCCCATCTGCATGTGGCGGGCAGGTGGGAGTCTGCTCCCACAACTACTCGTTTCTGGTTTTTCATTTGAAATTTATTACAGATTGTGTTGTGAAGTGAAAGAATTATTTTCATGATTCCTTACTTTCTGTTTGCATTTTTACATTATTATTATTATTATCAGTAGTAGTAGTAATAATATTAATAATAATAGTTATCGATCTTTTTATTGTATTGGTATCAGCAGACAGCAGCCCACTCTGCTTCAGCAGCCGCTGGTCTCACTGTTGAGAGGATTAAAGTATATCTCTCTATTCGTTGAAGCAATTTTAGATATTCAGGCTACGCAATCAGTTTGTATTTGCTAAATAATGTGTGTGGGGAAGCCTCGGCACCTTGTGTGGATATCATAAATCTAACAGCTGCTGATTTTTTTTTTTTTTTTGGTCTCCGCGGGGGTCCAGCTCAGAGTCAGTTTCTCATCCCTGAAGTCTGAGACTTCTCCTCCATCGCTCCCCTTCTCTCATTTCTGACCAAAGTTGCAAAGTTTCTTCTACAGTGTTCAGTCTTTTTTTTTTTTTTCCTTTATCCACATTTGTTTTTGTGCCTGTTTTTGATAGCTTTCCAAATCTGATCAGTAAACGGATATCCTCTCGCTTCTTCTTTCTTTTCATCTTCAGATCAGGATAAACAGCATAAAATAAGGAAAACAAGGATAAAATGCACTCACCTGAGAAAACATCGACAAAACGTAACAATCTCCTGCACCGGTAACTTCAGATGGGCCGCCTGTGCTGTAATAAACTGCGGCCGTCCCAGAAAAAAGTGCTCAGAGCTCGTGTGTATTTTATTTTAAAATGTTCAAAACTTCAGAAAATATAAAATGCACATATTTAGGAAACGTCGGGGAGTGACAGAGCTGTAGATTTTGTTGAGACTAAGTTATTGACATAATAAAACCTGTAACCGTGAGACCGGGTCGGCGGTTCTGGCGTTAACGGTGGGTTCATGGATACGGGCGTTAATCTGCAGCGGCATGTGACCCATATCCTAGAATAGACGTCAACACGGGCGCCGGATCGAGATGGAGGGAAAGAAAACGGGGCGCAAAGGCCAGTTTATTTCTAACATATTTCATGTGCAAGAAAATAGCAATAAAATCTTCATTAAAAAGTAAAGGAGTTTCAAAGCAGAGTGAAAAATTAAAGAGGGACAGACATAAATAAAAAAAAAAAGGAATAAAACAGATGAAATGGAAGAAATAAATGGTGCAGTGGATTGTGGGAGATTACTAAGATGCAGCGGTTACTAAAAAGGTTTTCAACTTTGATTTAAAGCAGCCCTGGTGGATTCTGGGAGCTAGTCCCACAGGTGAACAGCTCCTCACCTGTGGAGCGCTTAGTTGACGGCTGACCCGTCGTTTAACGCGTTTCCTGGTTAAACCGACAGGTTCTCGCTTCTGTTAGCGCTCATCTGTAAAGTCTCAGTCATCCAGCAAAAATCTGCAAGTCACCTCAACTATTTAACAAGAGTCGAGTTCAAACCCCACACCAAGAATCCAGCGCTGGCTATTTTTAACAAGACGAAAATAAACATTTTAATATGCAACTCGCGAGTGTGGATCACTCTGCAGGACTTAAGGGGCCAAAACCACCATGAAATAGACGAGGACATAATTATTGTATTTGCTTGTAAGACGTCTGGATTCTTCTTTTTTTTTTTTTTTTCTCTGACCTTCTGATGTGTGGTCCTCCGTAGGTTACCTTGGTTACACCAGTGGTTTATCCCTTTCCTGCATGGTCTTCTTCCTCACTGTGGTAAGTTTATCATGGCCAGCTTGTGCTTGTGTCTGCTGCATGCATCAGAGAATTTAACTTTGACTAACAAAGATGATCTCTCAGCATATTTGAGAATATTTGCACACCTTTGCTAGTGTTTTTTTGGGATATTTAATTAGTGAGCTAGAAAGCACTTCCGCTTTGAAGCCGATATGTTTGTAAATGTAAATCACGACAGCCGCAGTCCAGACTGAGAACATCAGAAGATGTCAAACTGTAAATCTTTCCTGTCATTAGCTTCTCAGTTCAGCTGATGTTGTTACAGCAGCAGTTCAGAACAAGTCAAATCTATGACGGCCAGCTCACAGTCACACCTGGACTCACCAGGTGTGACTCCACATCTGTTAGATTATAAAGATGCAGCTGGAGCCTGAACAAACCCTGACAGTTTATGAAAGTTTTTCTGTCGCCAAAAAATGTCAACTTTTTAACTTGTAGCCACTTCAAACACCCAAATATATGTTCCAAAACTCACAAAATCGTACTTTTTCCTAATTTGTCTCTTTTAAGGACAAATGTGTCCAATAAAACATGAACCTGAGTGTGAAGTGAACCCAACAGAAACATCAGAGGTTTCGTTGCATCAAGACTCAGAGCTTTGAAGAGCATCATTAACAGAAAGGTTCCTGTGGATCTTTTCCAGATAATCTACAAGAAGACCCAGCTGCCCTGCCCTCTTCCCTTCTTTGGCCACTCGGCCAACCTCAGCGTGAATGCCTCGGGCCTGTCGGGACTCTACGCGCTGCAGAACCAGCCGGTCCAGATGGACTTCTCAAGGGCCGACGTTTCCCCGGCGGTCACCAGCAGCTACGACGCCCAGCACTCCACACGGGCGAGCGACGAGCTTCACCCCGACGACAAGGAGATGTGCACACCCAAATACTTCGTCTTCAACTCGCAGGTGAGATGGGGGCAGGTGGAGAGGGCCGCCGGGACATTTGGATCAGCTCCTTCAGTCTTCCAGCATCCAAAACTGCTTTATTGTCATTTGTTTTTGAAACGCAGAATGTGTATATTTATCATTTACTCGGACTCAGTTTCACCACCTTGAAACGACTGGCTTCAGAAGAAGAAAGATCAGCTCACAGGAGTATTTACAACTCCAGCCAAAGCAGAATGTCAAGTATTTGCTGAAGCATGTTTGGTAAAGGTGGATCCGTATATGGGGTGTGTTCTGTGTCTTTGTGCTTAGGAATTTGTACCCTCCCACAGCACATAAATCTTGTTAAGGATACGACAGGAAGTGTTTAATTCTCATCAGGACAAAATGTTAAACTAATGGGCAGAGCTTTAGCTTTGAGGTTGCCTAGAAAAAAGAAAAAAAACGTCATATCTGAATCTAATAGAGACTGTTTACAGTGAGTCTTCAGCTTGCAGTTTGGAGACCTGTGCAGTACTCCATGTGTCAGTAAGTCAGCGTACGTTCACCTGTAACTGCAGATTCAAGTTGACAAACAGTTATTTACTTTTGGGTTTGGGTTTGGCTGCACAGCCGACAAGCCAGATCTGCTCAGGATGATCGACCTGTTTGTCACATGTTTCACGGGAAAGCTTTCTTAAAAGTTGAGGACATTCTTGGGTTTCCGTGGAGATCTGGGGTGCGGTTACAGGGCTCATTTAGATTGATCGAGTGCTTTTGCCTGTCTGGAGCTGGATTTGCTAGCATCTGTCCACATTTTCATGATTTTTTTTTTCTTTTTTCCACAGACGGCATACACTCTGCCCATCCTGGCTTTTGCCTTCGTCTGCCATCCGGAGGTTCTGCCCATCTACAGTGAACTGAAAGAGTGAGTGGGTTTTTTCCTTTTACGTCACGTACTTGCACATCACAGGAAGCCTGCAAGTCTTTCCTCTCCAGCGTCTCCGCTTCTGTCAGTCTGCAGGTTTAATGTCCACCTCCGTTTGTCAAATCTCTCTACTAGGAGGTGCAGGAATTCCTGCTACTGTGTGTAAAACGCCTCATTCGTGTCAACTCCAGTAACCCGGAAAAGACGGCGTCTTTAATGAAATTATACGTGGTAAACCAGAAGTGAATGTGTTTGTGTCTGCAGTCGCAGCCGGAAAAAGATGCAAAACGTCTCGAACCTGTCCATCTTGGCCATGCTCATCATGTACATGCTGTCGGCACTCTTCGGCTACCTCACCTTTTACGGTAAGACCGGCGAGAAACAGAAGCGTGGATGTGACTTTTACCGCCCTCTCGTTTTGTTGACGAGCTGCAGTTTTGTTTTTTTTCTACTTTGTTTCCTCCGTTTCACAGATTTCGTGGAGGCGGAGTTGCTCCACACCTTCACCAAAGTGTACAAGTTTGACACCCTGTTGCTGCTGGTGCGTCTTGCTGTCCTCACTGCCGTCACCTTGACCGTACCCATCGTGCTCTTCCCGGTGAGTGGGCCGTGCACACATGCACAGCCTTCCTCTGTTGCATCAAAGGAAAATCCTGTTGTGTACTTGATTTCACACGTAGCGCAATCCTTTCTGGTAAACCCCAAAATGTGTCCTGGGTTGTGATTAAGTGGCATCTTTCTCGTTTCTGCGTGGTTAAACGGAGCCTGGTTTAAGGCGCGGCCTAATTTGATTTGCGTCAGGGTGCACAAGCACGTTGTTCAAGTGCAAGTAAACATGAGCAGCTCTGAATTATTACTTGTGTTACTGCTTACAGACTGTTTGGTATTCGCTGCAAAGTCTGACTTTTTTTTTTTTCTGCCACTTTGTCAAAAAGGACCCTCTGTTCCTTCATAACAACACATGTCATCGTCTCCAGTCCCAAGTACACAGTGGGAGGCTGTAAAAGCCCACACCTCTTAAATCACACCAACACACAGCCACAAGCAAGGTTTCAGCCACTAAAGCTTGTCGTTTCTTCAAGGTTTTTTTTTTTTTTCTTCTTCTTCTTCAATATTGGGTCAAAGGTCTGTCTGCACGTGATGTCCACTCACCAAACCTTATCGTCTTACTCACATTCATTCACACATACGTGCCCCTCTTCAATCCCCCCGCTCCATATATGGTCTTGGGATAATTTTAGCTTGTCCCTTATCTGACTCTGAAGAGAACAGTGGAAGTTTCCTGCCTCTTTTTAGCCGTCAGGCACACACAAACACACACTCACACACACTCACAAAAGCACCCACACAGAGTGGGGTTAAGGTGAAGCGCAGCAGCTGCTTTTTTATGGCGTGTCTGAAGCGATTGTAGTTACAGTGGGCCGCCACCAGGGGGCAGCAGATATGTTGGTATTCGTCTGTAAAGTGCTGACTGACGATGATGCAGCAGCGACTGCAGCAGGTAATGGAAACATGATGACTCAACACACACACATTTACACATAGTTAATGGATATAAAATAGAGGAATCTCCAACATTTATACACACACACACACAACATTTATTCATCTAGCTGGTGCTTGTGTTGTCACCGTCGAGGTTCACCAGCAATCCCCGTCCCATCCACGCCGCAGGTACCAGGGGATTTGTTTTGTTTTGCTTTTAGCCCACTCTGCAGTGGAAGTTTTACTGGCTCAGTGTGGACAGTGGAAAAACCCTCACCCTGACCTTCAGGGAGGCGGAGATAGCGAGCAGGGGGAGGGTTTTAAATTCCTCAACATATCTTGTCTTGTGAAACCACTCTCTGTCAGGACTGCCAGTTCCTCGAAATGTGCCGATGGTGTTGAGAAATGAGCTCTTCCTGGAGCGCTGTTTAAACACCCTGTGTTGGCAGGTTAAAATAGTTGCACAATGGCACACCGGTATCTCGTATAAAGAAATGAAGCAGACCCTGGACCATCTGAGTTCAAATGAAAATGCATAAGAACGAATGAAAACCGTACTTTCTTAATGATTCTTGAGATGCAAGAAAATCGTTTGCACTTTCAACTATTATTGCTGTTTTTTACTGTCCTACAGATAAAACAGCTTGTTAAATGAATCCTAACTTCAAAACTGACCTCAAAACCAAAATCCACCCATTTTTACCTGTTTTAGAGAGAATTGAAACCGTTCTGGAAGAGAAATCGATCTTTACGGGGATATATTCAGCGTGT
Organism: Zenarchopterus dispar; assembly: GCA_028564865.1. NCBI lineage: Eukaryota > Metazoa > Chordata > Actinopteri > Beloniformes > Zenarchopteridae > Zenarchopterus > Zenarchopterus dispar. The sequence continues at coordinate 8,339 of JAOWBL010069635.1, forward strand.
CGCAAAGCACTGCAGTTTAAAGACAGAAAAAAATTAAATAAGCTCGGCCCAGATTTAACCACATTACAGCGGATGATGAAAGCTGAGGTTATTCTGAAAAAACGGTAAAAGCACTCATTCACACTGTGATTTCTGACTCTATTACAGGTAAAATAACCACAAACAAAAGTATAACAGAACACGTGGCCACGGCATTTTTCTCACCCCAACCATGACTGTTGTACTTCTGGATTAGAAAGTGATAATCAAGTTAAATAAGTTTTTTGTTTTTTCCCTGCAGGGGAATTTCACAAAGGCTCATCTTAAATCATACTATAAAAAAGAGAAGTTTTTTAACTTTTAAAAGGGACAATGAAAGTTTTTTAAAGGAAGAACGCTGATAAGAAGAATCAAGACAGGCAGGACTTAAGTGAGACGCAGTAGAGCAGCTTTGGTGGACTGATGTGAGAGTGAGGCGTCCACGGCGCCGGAGGTGGAAGAAGAAACCCAGTTTTGACGAAGCCGCAGTTGCTGTGAGACAAAAATGTGAGCTGCCCGTTTCATCTTTAGTTGTTGGGGATGCAAAGTGTTGGGATTAGAAAGGTGAAGTCGTACCGAGTTGATTTAACTCACCACAACTATTCCTAGACTCCGGCCCGATGGCTCCTCCAGACCAGGGTGGGTGGATGGAAAACTGCTCCTACAGTAAATGACACAGAGCTGCTGAAGGACTGACAAAGCTGCATGTAAGACGTTGAACCCAGAGAACTACTCAGTCACGCTGTCGCCAGGCCAAGTTTCCAGTTGACCTTTGAGAATCTCATCTCAAGTCCTCCCAGCTTTTATTTTGTATCCAAAACGCTGCCGACCTTCAGCTTTAGATTAACGTTGGCTTTGTCTGCAACTGTCCTTGGCTCCAGCGGTGAGGTGCTCTGTCAGGCGAGAGTCCGCGTGTGTGTGTGTGTGTGTGTGTGTGTGTGTGTGTGTGTGTGTGTGTGTGTGTGTGTGTGTGTGTCCGTGTCCGTGTCCGTCCATAGGGCTAACCTGAAAGTATGTGTGCAGTCACGTGAAGGATGGATGCTAACAGACGCCAGATCACGCAGGGCTTTACCAGGATCCAGCCCATAATGAAAGAGCTTTATGTGGAGTCAGACATGTCCCAGTTCTCAGGCTCTGAAACCGCAGGAGAGGCCTGCAAACGGGCTGATTAACACCTCCCACGTCACCGCCATACCTTCACCCTGGCCAACATCGAGTGCTCTCTTTGTCTAGCGTTGGCAGGGATTCATTATTTTTTCTTGATTTCTTCTTGGAAATCCTCTCATAGTGCCAGTTTGTTTCTCTTCACTTGTGAATTTTTTAACTTGTCCTTCATCACACGAGATCAGCAACAGTCGACATCAGCGCCATCAAGTTTCTTTTCATCTGTGACTGAAGGGAGGCAAAAACCAGCGAAAGCTTCTTTCTAATGACGGACTAAAGGAAACAAATTTTAAAATGAAACCATGTAGAAGTCGTTTTCAGTCAGACGCGTCGTCGGGTTGGTCCTCCGATAAGGATGAGTGGCAGTTTTCACAACACGAACACCCAAAAGCTGCTTTTGTGCAGCAAAGCGTTGGGTGATTGTCATATCTCACATTTTTATTTGTTTGTTGTTGTGGAGCAGCAGAACGCCGCCGTCACCGGGAGAGAGCTCATGGCTTCGTTCTGAACGCCCCCCAGCTTGTTGTGATTGAAGAAAAGCAGTTGGTGAACTTTGTTTAGACGGTTATCGTCTGTCTTCCTGCGACGCCTCAGTGCTTCCTTCTCAAAAACACTTTAATATAGGTCTGTTTTTTTTAAATCTCCAGACGGGGACATTTTCTTTTCTGCATACAGTTTCAGTTCTCATTTGACTCTGTACAGTTGTCTCGCACATTTCAACTTGTAAAACTGAAACTCAGTGTGCAGCATTTGTATTTATACACCTCTCAAATCTTAACTGTACTCACAGGAAATATCACATATTTTCAGATTTTTGCAGAACCGAGATGCAGAGCTCAGACTGGTTTAGTTGGTAACCGGCTGCAGCCAGATGTGTCCAGGCCAGTCTGGCCATGTGCGTGCATGTGTGTGCATGTGTGACAGGTAAACAGGAGTGTGTAAATATCACACAGTGAACTCCAAAGGCTTTGTGCCAGATAGCAGGCGGGTGCTGAAGAGCTTGGTGCTTTGGAGAGAAATACAACATGGAGGCTCCAGTTTTCCAAGCCCACCAAATTATGCAACAGCTGGTGGGAGTGAGGCGGGTTGACGGAGGACACTGCTTTCAGAACATTGAGAGCGCTGCTCTTAAATTCACGTTATTATCTCTCTCTCAGCGAATTAGTTTTGGCTGACGGGGTGGCATTTGTTTGGCAGCGAACAGCGGAGTGCGAGCGTCACCCCGGCAGCTCCTGGCAGTCATGATGGAGGTCACCTGGTTTCATCTGACACTTCAGAAAATCTTCTTAATTGAATCTTTTTTTTTTTTTTTTTTTTTTTCCCAATCATGCCATGAACATAAATCTCATGTTTAAGGACTTGAAGGTTGTAAAGGGGACTCATGGCGTCCTGCCAGCGGGCTTTTCTCCCCCCCCAGGTGAACAGCCAGAAAAATGCCTTCTTGAATCCCAGTTTTTTTTGTGTTTTTTTTCACTTTGAAGTGCTTTCTGAAACTGTGCAGGTGGAAAACCCTCATTTATCCCAACGTGTTCACAAAAAAAAAAACAAACAAACAAAAGTGGGTGACAATAGCAACTCACCTCCTCCCCCCTGCCGCCAGGCCCTGCCTCCTCTCACTGGTGGCTGATGCAATCTCATGGCTCTGTTGCACTATGGGAAATAATCCCCGGCCGTTGTGAATGGGCGCTGCTCCTTTTAACCTTTCTCCCCGCGGCCTACGTTGCCTCAGGTTTCTCCTGATACCTTCAACCTTTCACCTAGTGGAGGCTTGAGCAGGCGGCCCGTGGCTCAGGAGAACAAGGCCACTGAGCTGGGATCTCCTGGTTTCCCTCCCTCTTCACCTTTCTCTCTCCCGCTTTCTCTCTCTCTCTCTCTCTCTCCCACACACACACACACACACACACACACACACACTCTTGACACACTTCAGTCAGCGGCCAAGAGCAGGAATCGGCTGCTGACACACACTCGCGCCGTCGTCAGTGATGCGTTTTTTTGACAGGCAGACGACATGTGGGGAAGAGGACACACAAACCTGACTGGACAGAGAAAAAGGAACCAAGTCGATCCCTTTTAGCCCCACTTCAGTCAGTTTCCACACATCTTTAAGCCTTTTGCCCCAACCCCCACCCCCCAATCGGAGAAAGTTAAGATCGTATGAAAAGTACAAATAAAAATAAATAAATGAATGAACTTTCAGTGTTAAGGGGTGTTGTTGAGGTGGACACGGATTGTTCTGGAAAAGACGTCTCGGAGACGCTAAAGTCTCAAGAAAATCTTCCTTCTTCTTCATTCATGCTGTCATCACAAAAGTGTGAATGGTCTTTGCGAAGGGCTCTGATGCTCCCCCAAACATCAGAAACATCAGAGTCGGGCTTTCAGACTAGTTTCTGCTAACGGTCGGGATGATCTTCGCTTTTTGATTGTTGAATCATTTAATGATATTACGCTTTTAAGAAGGGGAACTATGCCAATCCAATCCCTTCTGCTATCGTTACTCCTGGATGAAATCATACAGCGATTAGATAATAAGACCATAATTGTCCTTTTATTATCATCATTATTTCACCCATTTGCTGCAAACCTGACAGGTGAAACTGGACATATGTTCACAAGTGAACTGAAGCGTTCTTTATTGCGGCTCATTTCTTCCAGTGCTTTGGTTTGTGTGAACAGCACCTGAACATGAATACTTTGTGTCTTCTCAGATCCGCTCCTCCATCACCACCTTGCTCTTCAGCGGTCGAGATTTCAGCTGGATCCGCCACCTGTCCATCGCCGCCGGCATCCTGGCCTTCAACAACATGCTGGTCATCTTCGTCCCCACCATCAGAGACATCTTCGGCTTCATCGGTCAGTTCCGGCTCCGAGTGTAACGTGGGATAAGAGTTCCTTACATGTCTTGGGAGGGTTATCCGCCGGCAGGAATGATCCCTGATTAGCACATTCAGTACAAGGGGCCCGCTGCATTAAGCTGAAGTTGTTTGGTCGCGTGAGCAGTTTGTGACCAGTTTTGTTCTCGGTGCCACAGAAACACCAGGTGGTGCAAGTATTTAGGCACGTGTCTCTGATATTAAGCTGACAGCTTTCAAAAATGACACGTCCAAGCAAATATAACCAGTTTTCTTCGTCCTTCTGCACGTCCAGTAAAAATGAAGCGTTCCCACCCTCCCTCCCAGAAACCACACCCTAATAGTGCTAATGGGTGGGGACGGTCTACAGACCGTCTGATGCTTTTGACTTCTCATCATTGGCTTTGGAGGAAAAGCATCTCATCAGCTGTCTTCCTCACCCTGAGTTTAATAGAGCAGATCTTGTGTGAGGAGAAGCAGTCGCTGCTCTAACTGAAGGTTCGGCACCAGAGAAAAGATAATTAAGTATCTCAAACTGCACCACCCCTCCATAAAAGTCCTGTCATCACTCACCGTTTATTCTAGCTGAGAGGGCTGTGTTAGTGTGATGTTTCATCCTCGCTGAAGTTAAGTCTTAAGTGTCGGGGAGACCTCTGGTTGATTCGGAGATGCTTCTTAAATTCAGGCCCAAGCTTTCGATTCTGTCGCCTGATTGGCTGAATCCTTCCTCCACTTTGTTGCAGGCGCCTCTGCTGCCACGTTGCTCATCTTCATCCTACCGGCTGCCTTCTACCTCCGCCTGGTTAAGTCGGTGCCGTTGAAATCCCCACAGAAGATTGGGGTGAGTGTGCAAAATTCTATTTGCGACCACACACTTTCTCACTGTTATCAGCTTTCTCTCTCCGTCCCTCCGAGGAGCGGACAGCAAGTTCAGCAGACTCCTGCTGTGAGCCCGCAAACACTGAACCTCCTGTTCTGTCTCTTTCGCTTCAGGCAGCCATCTTCCTGGTCGTGGGAATCGTTTTCATGATCGGCAGCTTGTCGCTCATTGTTCTGGACTGGATCCACAACCCACCGGGCTCCGGCAGCAGCCACTAAGCCCGCTTTTACCTTCTTCCGGATTGACATTTAAGACGACACCCTCTCCCAATCCCCACTGCATGTTTTCTGGTTTGCTTCACTTGAAAGAATCATCCATCCTTCCCAGTTCACCCTATTGAGAGTCGCAGGTGGTGCTGGAGCCTGGCCTGTAACGGGGCGCGAGGCGAGGTTCACCCGGGCAGGTCTTCACCGGAGCAATCATCAGCACATTTCAATGTACAGACAGGATGTACGGCATTTTCAGACAGTCGCACAACTCAAACGACTGACTCAAAACTGAGAGAAGAGGTTAAAACGAACTCTGGTGCAATATGCCACCAAGACGGCCTGAAGTCTTTATCACCGCGACGATGGCATCATTTTATATCCAGCTATGGAGAGACTGAGCAGCTCCCACCTCGAGCAGGTCTGGAAACTGTGACTGAGCTGCAGAAATGGAAAGATGGTGCCATCTTTCAGCTACGCTCTGCATTTGAAAGAGACTGGAGACGGAGTGTAAAAAGAAGAGAGAAGAAATGGGGGGAAAAAAAGAAGCACTTCTAGCATTATGTTTCACTTTGTGTGTAGAGTTTACAGAAGCACGTAGACGGATCTACACCTGTACTTCAGCAATTTCATCCAAGGGGCGGTCAATCAGGGAGGTAGTTCAGGCGTTCGTTCTCAGCTTCATTTGCTGCTCTACAGTTTAACAATCAGAAACGTTGCCAAAGTCTGCATGCACATACATTTGTAGGCGAGTTCACGCTCGAGCTTCCCGGCTCCACAATCTCAAGGATCATCCTCGCCAGCTGTTTTTATCTCAACTCTGCACACGAAGCAAGGTGGTGCTCTCTCGTTTTACTGTCACAGGGGGATCTGAACATGCAGAGTATGAATGTACATAATCAAGTGTATCTACTGAGGAGAAAACAAAAAGAAGTAGTAGTGTTGTTCATAACAGCATGGCTGGCCTCTGAAGCTCTCCGTCATTCAGGTTGTGCCAAGTCGGATCATCGTTTTTAAAAAAAAAAGACACGCTGGAATAATTTATTAGGCACCTAATGCATCGAAATTGATGAAATCATATCATACTACAGACTTAATAGGATGTGCAGTTTTCACACCAACAGAACACAACTGGACGTTTTGAAAATGAATTAAAGTTAGGCAGTGGACACAAACTTGAAATACCTGATTGAAACATTTCTGATGGTATATTTTACACAAGTGGCATACTGTCCTCATCCGTTGCGCTCTCCAAATGTTTGTTTATATTTTTACCTCGATAACATGCTATCCGATTCAAACAAATAACTTGTAGTTTCAGAAATAAGTTAGAATACTTCTCCTACTTTATTACCTGTTACCGATCTAGTTTGTATCGTACTTGTCCTCACTGCTCGAGAAGCCGTTCACTTCTCGAGGAGCTACCTGAGCGAGAAGCCGCTCGGAAAGTCGATTGTTTTGGGGGTTTTTTGCAACAAAAAAAAAAAAATTGTCGACTCCACAGAAATCCACATCAGCATTAACAGTTTATTTTAATACGTATAAATGTAAACGGCAAGATGCAACATTCCTGGACAATTCTTGACGAGGCGCCGGTTGCAGTTCAGGAGTTTTAAACGAATTTGTGCCAACCCAGGAAAATGCTGAGTCATCCTGTCAGTGTTAGCCATGACTCAGCAAAACGTTTTAAACAAAGCGCCTCTATTGTCGCCCCAACGCCGATCGAATGTTGGAGTTTGCCTTATATTAAGCACCGACGATTCTATTTGGTAGAGCAGGTGATTTTACATGAAAATCTTACTCTAGTTTGAATAAAAAGCAGCATGTTAATCCCTTTGATCTAGGACGAGTCATCAGTATGTTACAGATTTTGTCCTGGAAGATATTATCATGAATATTTACAAAATTGCCTTCTTCTTGGGATTGAAGTGCAAGAAAATAATAAGTAACTGTAAAATCAACTAAGGTCCAGGGAGGAAAAAAAAAAATGTTGCTAGCCGTTTCTGCACTTTCAGTTGGCATGCTTAGATTAGCGAGTCCCCTCAAAAGGCTGGCGGCATATTTAATAAGTGTGAGGTTGATCCTCCCATGCTGATCATACCGTTGGTTTGCTTTATTCCAACCAGCAGTTGTTCAGTGTTTGGTGGAGCTGATAAATTAAAATAAAAATGTAAGTTCAGTTTGAAGAGGAACTAGCATACGCCTCTTTACGCGATGACTCATCAATATATGACAAATCTCAAATATTATTATGGATGTCTGAAAAATCCTTGTTGAGGATTATAGCACAAGACGTACCACAAAAACGTACTGTAAGAACATTTACATGCAAGCTTAAGTTAAGTATTGCCGTTTCCCCTCTTTTAGCTTGGGTTAACCTTCAGAATGTTTCATGTTTAGCAGATCAGCAACCATGTTGACCTTCAGTTTATTCTGTTCAAAACAGTCATCAACTTTTGCCTTTTATTTAAATAATCAATGCTTTGTACTTTTAATCAGAGCCGGATTACACCTTTAAATCGTGCCTCTGGGATTCTCTCTTTTAACGGTATTTGGCCTCTTAAGGTGCCTTTGGGTACAACAGTTGACGTCAGACGAACCTCAGACGTTTCCTCGTTTCGCCTCTATTCCTGTGCCATCATGTGTCGTGAACACATCCAGCCAAAGTGGACAACATTTATAGATCTTTTCTGGATCTAAGTATGTGAGAAAAATAGATATTTCAAATGAAATAGTTTATTATGTGCATGTTTTTGGACTACATAGTCTTTTTTGGACAATTGTATATGCTTTTGTAAATAATCCTGATTTTTATGGTACACCTAAACTCATCACGCGTGAGTGGACTTTTTGGGAGATTGTACCTCGTAAGCATCTAACAATCTGGTGTTTGTTTTAGTATGTTATATATATATATAAATATGTGTGTGTGTTAGACCTTTTCTTTCTCTTGCTGTATGACAGTAGGTTTTATTTTTTTGTTTTTTTATGCCTGTATATTTGTAGAAAAAAAAAAAGGTTCCGTATGTATCTATTTTCATGTTTTAATGTTAACTTCAAGTGTCAGTACGCGTTAAATCCAGAGTTTACTTCGTAACACGGTTCATCAGAAGTCTCAGGATTAAGGCAAAATCATTTCGGAAACTTACTGGCTCCTGCATACCAACACTGGGTTTTAAAAAAAAAAAAATGAAACCACAAGTAAGCTGTTGAACATCCGGAGTAAAACCTCACCTTGGGATTTAAAAAAAAAAAAATACACAAGACCTTTTTTTTTTTTTTGCTTGTTTTAGTTCCGTCAACACAATCATGTAGCTGCAGTGGAAACGCTAACATGGTTTGTCAAAGGAACGTCCTTAAAAGCCCAGCGAGGTTTCATTTCCGTGATGTTACTTGAATCGAAGCTATCGGAGCCTGATAAAGTCAGCTGCTTCGTGATGGAAGGAGTCCTCACTATGAATGTTCAACAATGGATTGTTTTCAGTTTAAAACTGGATCTCACTTTCTACGAATTCACTTTAGCAATCTTAGGCTGCAACTTTATTCACCTCTGACAAAAATAAGAGCTTGATCTCCTCCTCAGGTTGGGTTTCGTCTTTTCCAATGACAAAAATAAAGCTTCCTTTTTCCCAGATTACTCCCAACTCTACACGTTGGTCCACTGAGTATCTCAGGTTTTTGGTCTGGATAAATTCATTCTCACTTCTCTTTGTTTGTTTGTTTGTTTTGTTTTTATTGATAATTTCGCATCATCACCTCTTCTGTGTGATTGAGCCAAACTGTAGGATGCTGACATATCTTGTGCAGGTGCAGACGAGGAGCCAGATTGTGGATTTGTAGCACGGACAAGTGCCCAACTCACGCTGACAGTGTTTTTGGAGAGCGTTCAAAGCCACCTGCCTTATTTCTCGGTGGATTCTTGGAGAAGCACGGGCTCACTGTTTCTGCTCTTCAGTGTCTTTGCTTCCTGTGGATCAGGCTACACATTCAGATTTGTAACATACCCGAACAAAGGAGATGTTTTTTGATTGTTTGTTTTGTATCAGTTATGCTGTTTCCTTATGGTGAACAATAAAAATGTGACATGAAGAACTTTGTTTTGCTTTTTGGGTTCTTTTTTTTTTTTTTTTTTGGCACCAGAAATGTAAAAGCTGAGGGTTAAAGGCTTTTTAAAATCATTTTTATGTCACACTACTGTGTTTCTGTCCTGACCGCTGTCTGGGAATGTAATGACCCAACTCCTGGCATAGCTATTAGCTTATATAAGGCTTCTAGAAATAAAGTAGATCACCTTGTTCCTGTGCAGCTTGCATCTGCGGTAGATATGTAGCACTTCCTTGTAATGTCACATTTAAAATAGACAATTCGGTAACCTTTCAGTTATTCCCGTCTTCCCGTCTAGTTACGGGAGAAAAGAATTAGCTGGAAATTCTGCCATAAATGTACCCGTGCACATGAGAATTACTGCATAGAAACACATGTGATTTTAAAAGTAAAAATATTTGAGATATTTTTTGTCTTGATATTAGTGTTTTTATTTTTTTTTTTTTAAGTTCAAGAAAGTTCTGAGAAAGTGGGCCGAATGGCCTCTGGTTCTATTTTAGGGACAGTCAAGTTCATTTACTGCTCATTTTGCCACCTACAAATTGTCCGGTCCAGAAACATATGACCACAGGACGAAATTGGCTTCACGTCTGCATCGGGCCACATCTGACTGAACCATTTGGACCGGGATTGTTGCACATCTGACTCGGCTCTGTCAGCCAAGTGCGACTAATCCTGATCGGCACTGACACACATTTACCTGCGGGACAGATTCCAGCAGCATCTGAAATAAAAATAAGAACAATGGAATGAAACCTATGTGTGCAGGTTGTGCAACAAAGGTTGTCCATGTCACAGGATTATCAGTTTGTGATTTTTAAAAAAAAAAAATTTTCTATGGTGCATTTTCAGCACACCCTACTATTAAGGAATTGTAGTAATCCAATCTAGAAGAAGCAAATACATGCACGTTTTTCTGCATCAATCTGAGGGAATATATCACTTATTTTGATAGTGTTGCAAAGGTGAAAAAAAAAAGTTCTTTAAACTTTGTCTTTGTGTAAATAAAGTAGCATCTCTGGTCAAAAATAATTTCATGGTTCCTCGAAGTCGTATAATCCACACCAATTAAATAACTGGATAGTCTATTTGTAAATCCCTCAGGTCCAAAGACCGTCTTATCTGAGTTTAGAAGGAATTTAACAGTCATTCAGGTTTTTATAGGGAAAAAAAACACGGAAAAAGTCAAGCTGAGTATCGCCTCAGTAAGAATAAAAGTTTATGTCACGCTGCCTAAGAGTAGTACATTATGGAAGGACATTGAGACTGAAAAGTATCGGTCCAAGTACAGAACCCTGTGGAACACCGTGACCAACTCTGGTGTACGATTAGACTCCTTCTGCACATAAACGAACTGGAATTCATCACATTAACATTCTGCTGCATTTAAAGTGGGTCATGACACAGATTTAAAGGTTGCTCGCCCTACAAAAGAAAAGGATGGAGTAAAGTTAAGACTCCATCTTCTAAAAACAGCAACTGTGAAGACAAGTGTAAAAACAGGGTTGCAAAATGGACTTTTGTACTTTATCTCTGTTGTGTTTTGATGGAAAAATATCCCAGACATTTCATTAATACTTCAGAAAATTGTGACAGTTTCTGGAAAAGAGGCCATGATGTATCTCATAAGCAATGTGATCAAGGTTTGGGCTGGAGTGTATCCTGGTACATGTAGAACTGTTCATTTTGACCCACCTGTAGTCCAGTTCTGGTTTTTTTTTTTCTCATTTTTCCTCTCGTTGATCCATCAGTTTTCCACAACGCTATTCTCTCCATTCAAGTGGCTTCTGTCCTTTTCCTGTCTTCTTTGACTCTGTTACACTAACATCCCACCTCCACACATACACACCCACACACACATAAACC
>JAOWBL010069636.1:0-19427 GCA_028564865.1 Zenarchopterus dispar
ATATATATATAAGAAGATGTGACTAATATTTTATGCAAAAAAAGTGAAAACAGAAAAAAAGAACAAGCTGTGATAAACATACAAAGGAATGGTGGTCTCCCCTCACACATATACAAATATTTGTCATTTCCAATTTATGCTGTGAAAACAAGCTTTAATACACATTAGATTTTCTTATATTGACATTTTTCCAAAATGCTTTAGCACTCATATATGTTTTATTGTGTTATTTTTGCCAATAATAATGATACCATTGTCATTATATTATATCTTCATTACTAATATGTTGAGTGTCATCCCACTTGCTGTCATGTTAATTCTGGCTCTATTTTGTTTTTAGACTCTGACTCTGATTTTGTTTTTAGCTACTCATGCTTTTTTTTTATTGTTTTAGAGTGCTTAGGGTGGGATGTCATTTTACTCAGGTGTGCACTGTATATCAGAAGAATGCGACTTGTAGGACACAAACTCCCTCATGTTGTCCTGCAGTGGGAGGACAGAACCAATACAAGCAATATAAGAGAAGGCAATCTTGTATGTTTCTAAATAGTACTAATAGCAAACTGAAAAAAAAAAGACTACTGGAGTTGGTGTGTTTGAGGAAAAGACTGGTGAAGTAAGTTGCATAAGTAGGTCAATGCCAGAATAAAAGGAAAACTGTTTCAATGTACTTTCAATATGATCTTAACATTGCAAAATTGATTAGATTACAAAAGAAGAGATATGAAAAGTTGTAAAAATAAGGATAGCTTTTGAGCTGAGAGGAAGATTATAACCAGCATCAGCACTATGAGCCATGGCCAAAAAGAGTCACTGTAGATTTGCACCTCAAGAAACACGGAACCTGTTTTTCTTTGTTGTAACAGCGACTGTTAAAATGTAAATACATTGTATTAATGCTTAAGAAGGAAAAACTACATGGATAAATGGAGAAATAGTCTAATTGAATATGAAACTTGTTTTTCTTTGGCTGAGAAAGTAACTGAAATTATTTTTGAAGGCTCCGTAGTGAAGGCTTGTGTTGATGAATTTTCAAGCTACACCATTCATGTTATTGTTTTTGTTCAATCATTAGAGATTTTTCAGCACTGGTGGACAGGGTGCCTGACTGTTTGATAAAGTTATTTAGTTAAATTACTGACCTGACATGGTGAGATTGTCAGTCATCACACAGTCATCACAAGCTTCCCATCAGATTGGCATTTAGCCAAATTCAAGGAGGGCGTGATGTCTGAAATGGCAAGACTCCTTCCCTTGGTTTTGTGACCCATAATATGAGCCATTTGCTGCACTGTGGAGAGGACCTTCTCTTTAATAGATCAACATACTGATCGGGCTGTTTAAACTAGATGACTTGACCGGTACACCTCTTAAACTGTGTACAATGCTGAGCTCATTCCTAATCCCCAATTAGTTTTTCTAACTCAGGAAGTCTTAAAGTCGTTCAGTAAATGGGGCCAGGAGTGAAAGATTTGCCTCTCACTGTCAAGCACTTGTTGCACAATGGCTGATATTTGAGGACGAGGTTTGATGAAGTACTACTAACTTGAAAAGGTAGGGAAATAGGTGAGACAAAGCATGACCATCGCATGACTGTAAAAGTTGATTTTTCTTTGAATTTGAGGGTATTAGGTCCAAAACTTTTATATGCAACAATTTGATCAGTATTTTAGTGAGAGTTTATATATCTCTCCTACTGTATATCTGGTTGGAAATCATTTGCTATGTTGGTGATATGTACAGTTAATAGCACACATTCAGTTGTACAGAACAAATAATGATGTATCAACATGGATCCGGGAGGGTCTTCCGCCTGGATTCCAGGTCCTCAGCTGATGCAAGTTATCTGCAAGAGCTAATGGTAGATTAGTTCAACTTCCACTCACCTACTGCATTAAAGTGATGCATACATAATAGATGAGACACTGAAAGTCAACAGGCAAGACCAGCAAATAATTATCTTTTTACAGAGGTTTATATTGGTGCAAATGAGATACTAGAAGCAATGCATGAAATTGATAATGAATGTTGTCACCTGACAGCTGAATGAAAGGATTTAAACATAAGTGAAGGAAGAAAGGAGGTGTAAGCTGATGTGAGAAAACAGCAAAGTAAAGCACTTTTTGTGGGTTTATTGATGTATGATAGAATGGGCAAAGGCTTTTGGTTGTATGAGATATTGAATATAATTTCATATTTTGTGTTTGCAGAGGATTTCACTGCATTGGAACACACTCATATATGCATAATGAATTGTGAAATGACATTAAAAAAATATGCATTGATTATAAAAATTCAGAATGACATTAGTGATTGTTTAAGAATAAAGACTATCTTATCAAAAAAAAAAAAATCCAGATTTGTTGTGATTGATTCAGTGTGTGTTTTTGGTCAAGGCAGATTTCAACAATAAGAAAAAGAAAACATTGAGGATATAAGGTAAATTCCTCATTGTGGGGTTTAAAGTGTTTTTCAAATTAAGAAAATCCAATCCGTTCCATCACTCACTCACCAGCCATGATTTATTTTCTCACAAGCCCTGAAATCCAATATGTCATTTTGGGATGGTGCTCTTTCCCCCTTAATTCTCCTGTTGTCATGGAAACAGACCTTCAATGCCTTCTGCAAGGAGAATGAGGAGGAGGAAGAGGAGGAGGGAGATGAAGGCTCCTCTGACTTTTAGGACGTGGCTTTTATTCTCTCCGGCATGCTGCATCTCATGCAGCACAGAACAGCAGGCTGTAAGGGGATGTTTTTTTCCCCTTCTATTTTGGTGTTTCCTTCAGTCACAGTAAATAGCAGTGGGAAATGCAAATGCCCTGCAACCTGGGAGACAGTTTCTACTTAAAAAAGCTAAAGAGAAACATACAAGGTAAATAAAAAAGAAAACCTTTCCCAATTTCCAGATTACCAAAGATTTTTTTTCATTCAAACTATACCTAAATTCACACAAACCCATGTACCAAGTACCGAAAGTCTTCTAATGAATGTATTGTCACTTCAATCCAGACTGTAATTTACAATACAGTTGAGAATTACCTGAATCCCTTTTAAAGTATATAATTTAGAATATCCTTAGAATATCTCTCTCTGTGTGTATGATCTCTGAAAATGGTCACAAAACAAAAGAGGTGAAAATTTATAATAAAAAAAAATTTGCAAAGACACAATTTACTGCAGAGAGCTATTAGCAGATGTTACCAATAATTGGTTAGGGAACCCTTGGAAACAATGACAGCCACCAAATGTGTCTCAGAGCCTCTACAAGCTCCTGGCACACGTCTGTCTGCTGGCACTCAAGCTCTTCGGAGACTGAGGGAGTTCCTTTTGGAGGATTTATATAGTTTAAAATCATTGGTCCTTTCCTTTTCAACCACTCTTCTGTGTTGTTAGATGATGCATGCTTCAGTTTGTTGTCCTGGTGAAAGATCTAACACTTTTACCTCCAATGTGCTGGGTAATTGCGACTGGGTAATTGAACTCAGAAGTCATTTTAAGTTTCACCTAAGTTTGTTTAAACTGAGTCCAAAGCAACCCAGTACAATTGAACTGAGTCAAATTCATTTTAGCTGTTTTATTACATTCCAATCCATCCATTTTCTATACCCATTGGATCCTGTACAGGGTCACGGGGGTCTGCTGGAGCCAATTCCAGCTCATTAAACACAATAGGCAAGGGTACACCCAGGAGAGGTCAGCAGTCTATATGTACACAAAAAAACCACACACACACACTTTAGAATTGTCAATTAACTTAACATACATGTTTTTGGACTGTGGGAGGAAACGAGAGTACCCAGAGGGAGCCACGCAAGCTTGGGGAGAACATACATACTCCTCACAGAAAGACTTGTGCTGGGGTAGGAGCTGAACCAGGAACCTTCCCGCTGTGAGGTAACAGTGCTAACCACTAAGTTACCATGCTGCCCACATTATAATCCTCAATCATAAAAAGCATCTTTGCTAAAGAAAGCAATACAAATTACATTGCAATTTAATTTGATTTCAGAGCTATGTCTGGAGCATACACAGGGAAGTTGGTGACAAGTGAGAGGAAAACAGTTTTCATCTGGAGAGAGACATGCAGTAACATATTCCAGATGTCACTAATGTGCTTTAGTAATCTTCTGATGCAGTTCTGAAACAGCTGCCTGTATTTAAATAAATGCAGTTCCAAACAACTCTGCTTTTGTTTCACCTCTTCATGGAACCTCTTCATTATTCTAAAGAGATTTTTCTTTTTAACTTCTTACAAACATTAGTCTTGCTTTTACGTACTATTGTTGCTAATATGAAGGACAAGGATTGAGTGGCTCGGCTGAAAATCGCTACTCAGAATTGTCCTAGATCAGTTTCTAGCTAAGCAGAAATTTGATGTTCTTTTTTCCTTTCACTGTTTTTACCAGCCTTTGTGGAATTCTTATATTGATTTTTTTCTTAACACCACAACTTCAGTGCATTGTAAGAGTTACATGACTGTTATCAGTCTTGCAAATGTTGAAAACTACTTCAGCACAGACATCTAGTTCTTTGGTGATTACCTCTTAGTGTTTGGAATTTGGTAACATCATTATAAAATTATTTTAAATACATTAAAGCATGGGCACAAGATAGTGAGGGATGTGAATAAAATATTGCATATTTCATTACATAATCAAGTCAAGACCAAGCTATTGGTAGGGAATAACTAAATCCAGGTCACGTGGCCATGCAGAATCAGTTTTGCTGCATACTGTACCTTCATCATTATAAATGTGACAGACATATGATCCTGAATTTGTAGCTGAGCTAATGACAAGAAGTTCTAGTATCTGAAAGAGCAACATACCAACACATAATATCTTCACCATCTTGCTTCAGAATGGGTATGAGGTCTTCCAATGCAGACTCAGTTATATGAGGTCTTTCTAATTGTAGAGAAATGCACTTTGAAATAAAAAACAGTTTCAAGATTTACCAGCTGAGTTACTTGTTTATTTTATTAATCACTGTCATAAAAACTGTATAGTAATGGATAAACAGCAATTTTGACGATGACCAAGGCTCCAGTTGTTCAAATGCCATGAAATCAAAGGAATTTATATCAACATTTAGACGCTGAAATATTTTCCTTTGGCGCCAAGTTAAGATTCTATAAAAGACCCGCTATGGGTATATTTTTGTCATTTCAGACATTTTATTGGTTTCCTTCAATGCCATCCTCAGAAATACTTATTGATTTTGCTTAAATGTCGCAGGGCATGTGAAAAAATGGTTGGTTGCTTGTGAAATGCTGCAAAATCCTATGAGTTCTTTGTTATTTTTCTATTGAACCATGTTTGATAACTGCTTGATTTGTGGCAGAACTATAAGCATCAGAGCTGGCAGATTTTACACTTTCTATTACAAAGTAAAGCCTTCTCCTGGAGCTTATCAAATGAAGTTCGTATCATCATTTACTTTTTACATTTAACTACTATTTGTTGTCATATGTTGTTGATGTTGTTTTGAATATGGAAAAACAGCACTGGCTGCACAAATAAATAGGTATTGCATTTGTAGACTTTTATCCCTGTTCTGCTATCTATTCTGGATTGCGTATGTGTTCCTCTTTTCCAGGCTCATGAGCATGCAGAAAAGAAAAAAAAAACATCCTTCCATCTCTGTCTTGCCTGTTTTGCCTTGTTTTGAAATGTGCTTGTGCCTCTGGGACTCCATTTGTCTCCTTTTCCTCCTCATTCTCCCAAGAAGTGAATGAGGGAACTCCTTAGAAGTAGGATGTTGAGTGATCCTCATTAAAAATAATTAGCCTGTGTTCAATTAAGACTCAGCGATGCTCCTTTGATGTAACTGGCTCTGCATTTATTTATTTATTTTAATCTGACTGCCTTAAGAGTGAGAAAATTTTGAATGAAATCCGTTCTGACAGTTAAGACCAAAATTTTCAGGTCTCTGCTGCACCACTGCAGCCATGATAATGAGATAATGTGAAAGCCCATGTAAAAGTTAATGCACATTTCACGTGTGCACTCAGACAGCGTGCAAACCCAGTCACAGACCTTCCCACGCACACACCTTGTCTCTCTTACACTCATGTACTATTAATTTATTGAAGGGGCTCTGCAGCATGTGCATGTTAATGTTCTGGCAGAGGTTTCTGCTAGAGGAAAACTGTCCTGTTGAATCGTTGTAGCCCAGGGACAGAAAAGATGCTAAGCCAAGCTTTGACTGCAGTTATGCTCTGACACTGTTACTTTAATTTCCTCTCATCTTCTTGCTCATCCTTTTTAAGCCTCTCATTCCCTCCCTTCCTCCACTTTCTCACTGTTAATCTTTATTCCCTGACCACCCTTCTATCCCATTTGATACATTGCCCCAGTCTAGCTTTTTGTCAGTGTGCTGCATCTATTCTATTTCTGTCTTTTCTTTGTGTTTTACTGACATTTTACCTGGTTCTGCTCAGAAGACTCATGTAATTTTCTGCAAATTTGTCTCAGTTTGACATGCACAATTCAGATACCATGCAGATCAATGCTTTTTCCTTAATGAGGGGCTCTTAGGGTAGAGTTTTGTGCTGACTTATCTAAACATATGATCCAAGTGCAGTCATAAATGACATGCCATTTTTTCATATAAGCACACATAAGGGGATTAGAAATTTATATGCAAGAGTAATATGTCAGTTCACACAGTGTCATACGCATGTGAAATTCAT
This sequence comes from Zenarchopterus dispar, assembly GCA_028564865.1. Taxonomy (NCBI): domain Eukaryota; kingdom Metazoa; phylum Chordata; class Actinopteri; order Beloniformes; family Zenarchopteridae; genus Zenarchopterus; species Zenarchopterus dispar. The sequence continues at coordinate 6,695 of JAOWBL010069636.1, forward strand.
ACACTCAGTTGCAGATTATTTGTCTTATTTTAGATTGTTTGCCAAAGCTTAAATATGATGAAGCTCATGATGTTAAGTACGTGCTTCAGTTAGTGGTACATTGTGTTATCATATGCTCACCAGGGGTGTACCCAGTAAAATGGTCTGTGGCCAGTATGATAAAGAGAACATAAAGGGACATCTGTATAGCATCTGTTTATTTTATTGACTCACTCGTATCTTAAATTTTTGCTTTGCTTGTCTTTCATAAAAAGAAACATCATGGCCCCTGCGTATATTCATTAAATTTAAAGACTACCATATCTAACAAAGAGAGATGGCTTCCCCTGCTGGAGTGAAAACAAAATGTCAGAGCAAACTACAGATACTAGAGCACTGTAGAAATTATCATTTGATGAATAAATTAAAGTAACCCAATTTTGGTTCATTTTCCACACAACAGACGGACATTTAAACTTAGCATTTATGACTTCAGATCAGTGGAGCAATACAGGCCAATGAACCATGCTGAGTGTTTTAGCTCTCTGCAGGAATTCAATGTGTCTTCACTAAGGGAAAGCAGGACTTTGAGGCAGAATTTCAACTGGGCCTTTTTAGTGATCACTGGAAATTTAGGAGCAGAATACTGAAAACATTAAAAGCAAAACACAAAGGATCAAGTTCAACTACTTTTCAATCATTTGCAAGCATAAAACATATCTTTAGGGTTTTCAAACAGTTGTTAGTTTTGGAAGATGGCTTTACATTTGCAAAACATTGCACTAAAGGTTTCACTGTAAAGGATTAAATAACTCCCACTGAATATCAGGCTATGGCTAGTTTTCAATCATAGCCACAAACAATATCCACGGGATAACTGTGGATACCAAATTAGCAGAGGGTTTATCCCAGCTATCATTAGTCCACCCTGGAAAGCTCAACAGCCAATCACATGTCCACACCAAAAGACATAAATATTTGTCACATTTAGTCGTACACTGCAAAAATAGGCCCTATAGAATTAAACCTAACATTCCATAAATCTGGTCAATATTGCCTTATTTTAAGCAAAAATATCTTTGCCAATGGGCTAAGTAAAATTTTGTTGACAAGAAATTCTTGAAACTATGACAAGAATTATGACAAGACTAAACTATGGTACTCAAAGATATTAGTTACAGCAACATAGCCCTGAAGCTTGCTAACAAAAACTTTTTAAACTATAAAAAATTAGATTGTGGCACAATTCATCAGCTTAAGAATGCGACTTAATTTTTGAGCAAAAGCATGTGTTTAACTGTATTTGAAAACTGCCAAAGTTTCACTTAGGTTTAGACACATGTCAATGAGACAAAGCTGGCCCAAAATGTGTCCAGATCTTCAGACACTGGTTTTGTATATGAAGAAAACAAAAACAAAAAACCCCCAACAATATCTAAAAATATTTAAAACCTTAATGCCTGCATCGTAATAATCATTCTCTAACATTAAGATTAATAAAAAATGTTCAGTTATAGTCATGTTGATTTTATTATGCAAATACATTATTTGAAGTCTCCGTTAATGATTAAAAACAACCAAAACAAAACAAAAAAAGCTGACCTCATACATTTTCTTGAGTCAGTGTTTTCTTCTGGGGATTAAGTATCAGAAAAAATAAAAATAAAAATAGCAGTATACCAGAAAAGACTAGTATGCATTGAAAGAACCATGGGACATTAGTTTTCAGACGTCTGCCTAGTGAGTAGGATAAAGTTAGCAGGAAGTCCAGGTTTTCCAGTATAAGGCTCTGCAGGGTTTGGGAGTTTCAGCTCCCCGACGATTCTTCTCCTGCTTCCCTGAGTCTTTGGTCTCTTTGGGGATATTTTCATTTTCAGGTTTGGAGCGTGCATAAAGCAGATCTGTCAGGGTTCGTTTCTTTGCTGATTCCTGCAGGAGAAAATATAATCTTAATTAGATAAAACAACATGGAATCTTACATCTCTGCATATTTATGTATATTTTCTGCTCATATGGATAGGCAGAGAGGCGAAGTTGAAAAATGATAGCTTGTTATGAAAATTAGACCAGTAGAATGTGACATGACATTTTGATGTGCGCAGTATAACTATAACTGGAGCTCAGAGTCTGGTTTCAGCCGCTGGGTATTACTTTCCAAGTTAAACATTAGGAAACCTACATTAAAAAGTAACATGAAGAAGAATAACAAGTGCAGCATAAATATGGGCCTTACCAGACTGTCAAGTAATTTATCAAGTAATGACAAAGGATCTTGCTGAAGCTGCAGGTTTTCAGACCCTTCCCTAATTGCCGTATTTTCCACAGTGCAGGACATGAAACACAGAAGTCCCAAAATGCACAAGATGCGGGCCATCCTTGTCAGAAAATCTTGCTTGTGTTCTTCTTATTAAAGTATTTTCTTCTGTAGGACAGTGCAAAGTTTACTACTGATGCACATCACATATAAAAGCACAGTGAGCTATCTGTCTTATAAGTAGCATTCAGGGCCAAAAAAAAAAAAAAGGAGGAGCGTGCAGGTAGTCTGCGTCAAGAACTCTGTCATTTACAGCAGTCATTATCAGTGTGATAAAAGTTCTAAATAAGAACATTTTTTTTCCGATCATGGTCTTCCTGTGAGTCACAGTGTACACAAGCCCTGTTTGGCCTGGCTGTGTAAGTGAACACCATCCTGAATGTTACATCGGGTAAATCCATCTTTGTTGGAGGAAGCCAGTTTACACTGAATCCCTGTAAACTAAGTGGAATATGCGCTCAGAGAAAATAAAACTTTACTGACAATGACATGGTAGAAGCAATAATTTTAGTAACCCTGCTGGACCATAAAGTTCTGTCAATGACAGTGCAGAATTATTTGGACATCCAAAGGCCATAAAGGTCAATTTACCATTAGTTGCACTCTAGTGAGCTTATTCCCGGGATCTCTTTAATGGGATTTCTGCTCTGCTTTATTGTACAAGTCTAACACATCTGAGTGAAGGTGTATTTTTCAGAAGGTGTGATAATTTTGCTGTGGTTCATGGTTTAAATATTCATCTACAGCACATGTACTGACCCACATAAAATAGACAATTGTCATTCTTCTCCACGTGGCTAAAAATGGAACTGTTATAAAATACACAGAAACTGTGAGACGGTAAAGTTTTATTACTCTGCCTGCTGTTTTTAAATGATGTCATGGTGTCAATCTATAAACAAGTGTATATTACTATTTAAGTCAAACTCTGTGTGTAGTCATTTTACAATTTTTGAGCCTTTATTGTAAAACTGCAACATTTCATAATCTGGACAAATGTCCCGTTTTCATATTCCTGTGAAAGACTACAGTATATTGAACTGTATTTTCTTTTTTTAACATTATTTCATTTTTATCATACAGAGGAGTTAATAAGTTACAGTTAGGTGAAGTCTGATGCTAAGACAAGGTTCAAAATCTTTTCTAAAATTATGAACTACAAATTCTGCTTGATGACTACCATAAGTAAACATTTTCTTACAAAGTCTATCTAAAGTTAAGACACTCAAGTCAACACTGAATTATTTTCAAACAATTCTGTAAGACTTTGCTTCTCACTTTTTTTTTCAGTGTAGCTTGTAAAAATGTTCAGATGTCTCTTGAGACTGGAGTTGCCCAACTCTGGTCTTAAACATCTAAAACAAGCAGAATATTAGCCCTTGAGGACTGTAATTGGGAAATCCTGCTTTAGACCATGGAAGGCATGAGAAGGAAGGTAAGAGGATGTATCCTTCAAATGTGAGACAACCTTGAAGTGCATCAACCTTTCAACATATTGTCATTCTAACTAAATTGTAAATGTGTAGAAGCCTGATACATGCTGCCTAACCAATTAGTAAGTGCTCCATTGGGAGCAGAATAATCCTGTTAAAAAGAGCCTTCCACAGCAAGACTCTTCCCATCCATGCTGACAACTGTCTCACCAGGCCATGTAAGGCTTGGATAATTCAAGGTGGCAGATTGTTTGCTTGACTTAGCAGGACTTTCACATGTGATGGAATAAGTTTTGATAAGTTAGAATTTGAGCCACTATGTCAAGACTTGATTAGATATTAAATGTGTGTACATTTGATTGTTCATCATAAGTTCTTAATCCACTCATGAGGTTCAGGTCTTCCTGGAATTCCTCTTGGGCTCACTTGGTTTGTCATATAACCCTATGAAGATTTTACTTTTGACTCTGGACAGTCAATAACTTGTAATGACTGTTCGCCAAGAAAGGGCTCTGTTTTGAATGCTGTAGTTTAAGGAGATATTTGCACAAATTTTGCATCCAAGATTTTCCGTCATGGTGAAATAGAATGAGTAAATGAGCTTAAACAGCTGCTCTTGAAGGACATACAGTACTGACACAGAGCTACGGTTTTCTACGAGAGCGTTAGAGAAAAATGACACAAAAGCATGGAAGATCAGACTGGAACATTGTGTACTCTATTTATTGATTTTCTGAAATTATTTCTTTTGTGGCTCAAAGGCGGTAATTTAAAAAAATGAAAGATTATCTTAGAGGATCTCCCTTTTGTTAAATTTTATGTATTTTATCTCAGATTTTGAAAAATAAAATCGCATCTACCTATTGCTTCAGATCTTTATAAGAACTTTTGTGCCAAATGCACAGACTGCTCCATTTTGATTACAGTGCTTCATAACATTACGTTTTTAAAGGATTGGAAAGAGTTGCAGGCAGTGTGAGTCATAAAGTTAAATCTTTTCATGCTCCATTTAACAGGCTTAAGTTCAAAGAAATGCTGTTAGAGCGAGAGGATAAATTACGCCATATTTGTGTACAAAAACACAACAACACGGAAATTTAGAAGCCAGCACATTTACAACATCTTCTTGTTTGTGGTGACCCAATGGTTTTGACGTCATGGACTTCACTGGAACAATTAGACCAAACGCAATGAGGTGTGAAATATCAGTGCCCCTAGGGGTTATTTTTTCTCAGTCGTCTGGCTGTTGTTTGCACAAAATAAGATACATTTAGACAATTTCTATGTTTCTGTTATATGGTAAATGGAATTGAGAGGTAGAGTAGGCGTTTTGATATAGTAGGCAAGTTTAGGTTTGCCTTGGTCACAAATGCATTGTTTTCAACATGTTCTTTGATTTTATAAGTAATGGGAGAAAAGACTGAGAGAAGTATGGAGAAAAAATATATAAACTGAAAGTCTGAGGAATTTCCAGCTGTAGAACCTCATAGCTTTAAGACATAATGGCTTTGAATAATGTACATAAATTATAATCATCAGAGATTTTGAAAGGGCTGCCATAAAAAAATGCAGGCAAAAAGCACAGATTTGCAACATAAAACAACAACTTAAAACAGAAAAGAAAGAGTTATTGACATTAGACGATATTAACACTACTGTATGTCACATTTCACATTTTTGTACTCAAAAACTGTCCCTACATCTGTCACTGTCAGCACTTTGTAAGGACTTTCTGCAGACTTGACAACGGCTGATGACACTCTGTGAAGAAAGCCCCTTTACTGTCTGAGGAACTGGTTTGCTGTTGGAGAAAATAAAACACAGACATGTTGAATGTTCAAAAATCATACATATAGAAAGACAGAGAGTAAATGCCTCTGGAACCAAAGTGAAATAATCATTCAAACTGCTGAGCAGCAAAATCTGCTACTGATGACACAGAGAAGAGGGTTCACCTGAACATGTTGTTTGGGTCAAGGGGGGCCAGCCAGTAGCTGTAGGAGTCAGGATAGTAGTTACAAGTCCCTCTGCCATGACACTCGATAAAGGGCACTTGGCGGAAATTTTCCAAACATGAGCCAGGAGATATAAGGGGCTGGGAGGATCCCTCTGCCCCGGCACCCGTTTGCTGGAACAGATGAAAAAAGAAAATGAGAAATTCAATTCAGTTCTTATTACTATTCATTGCTCATTTCCTTGAAAAGTAATTATATTCTATGTAGAAATGCTTGATCAAATCGAGGGATTCAGGAAGTTTAATGCACATGTCCTCACCATGACAAATGAGTACCCAGACCAAAGAGACTCCCAACCTTTGGGACAGTCAGGTATCTTAGTTGTCTGGCTGTGGATGGCGATGACATTGGAGGAGATTTCACACACTGAACACCTAAAACCATAAATATACGCATTTTCATGAAAATTACTCAGAAGAAAAAGAAAATATAATTTTAATACATTTAACAAGTATTAAACATATTCTGTAAATAAATCTCTCTCTGTGTGTGCATGTATGCTCTTGTCACACCTGCTAATGTAAGAGGCCAGCTTGTCCGCTGTGATGGCAGCCATGTTGGCTGGCATTAGTTTGTCAGTTGAAAGCCAGTATGAGTAGTCATTACGTGAAGCATAGCGACATGTACGTTCTGTGTCGCAGAATAGGAAGGGCATGGTGGAGAAACGAGGTAGACAGCTCCCCACTGTGCCTTAGAGACAAAATGAAAATAATAGTGTGAAACAAATAATCTTATGATAGTGGAGGCAAATGCACATCAGTCATATAAATGTTTATTGCATAAAAATGCAGCCAATTAGAATTGCCTCTCCCAGCCAAAGGCCAGCCGTCTTCCAGCCAAATGTAATGACTATGAGTCTTCCATGTCAGAATGTGCTGGAATGTTAATGTCTCATGTATGGAGCAGCTGTTCATTTAAAACGGCAGCATCTGTTATACACACATTATTTCTGCATGTGGTGGTTTCTATCTTCTTACCGAGATCCTGACCATGAGCTCTCTCATTTCCATTGATGAAGAGGAAGGAATAACCAGAGTAGATGAGGCTTGAGCCACTGGGGCAGTCAGGGACACGGATGGTCTGACTGTGCCTGGCTATCAGAAAACTGTCAACATACCCCGGAGCGGCTTTACCAGGTAAACCTGCTTGGCCTTTGCGTCCTGGGTTCCCAGTTCTGCCTTCTGGACCTGGAATGTACAATATAGTACTGTGAGATATTACATGAACAACTTTTGTTTTGGAAGGAGATGTCTTCCTGAGACCCAGTAATGCATTTTTGTTTTACATCAGCTGCTTTTGTCCCTGAAGTGGAACTGTTGTCTAGGACGGAGGACAAAAATGCATTGCTGGGTCTCAGGAGGATATTTTACACTTTTTGTTATTGTTAACACTTACTAGTGGCCTGAGGAGTGTCCTGGCCAGAAAACTGACAGCCTAACTTGGACTTGAGAAAGCTTGTATGCCCTTAAGTGTTCAGTTACTGAAAATAGGGGTTGGAATAAACTCCTATTCTCTTTATCATGACATTTCAAGCAGAAATCCATGCACATAACCCACACACCTGGTATTCCTGGTATTCCTTTGTCTCCTTTGTGACCAGTGAAACCAGGCAGGCCGACTGGGCCAATTCCACGGATTCCTTTAACACCTGGCTGACCTGAGATAGAAAGTTTCATTGTTACAGAGGCAATGCAAACAAAAGCAGCTTGCTTTAAAATGTAAGAAAACTGAAGAATATTTAGAAACATGAAGTTGATGTCCGTTTTGTTAGTCAATGCTGTAGTATTTATAGCTTTGAAAAATAATTTTCAAAACATGCAAGTACATCTTGAAATTGATTTGCTCAGACTGAAGTGACTTAAGCATTTTTAACCTGGAGGGCCTGGTGGCCCTGATAGGCCAGAGTTTCCTGGAGGTCCTCGTTTGCCAGGGAGACCAGGTAAACCAGGAGGTCCTGGTTCATATATCACTCTGTGAAATGCTGAGTCCCCTTTGAGGCCTGTAGGTACACAGCAGGAGACAATATAGAATGTTATTTTATAACATATATTTTACCAATGCTACAATGCCACATACTCTGTACTATGTGCTAGTAGGGTCAGCTGACATAAGTGAATAACATTATTTTTTGCCTCTACTAAGGCAGACTTTCCCCACACCTGGAGGTCCAGGAAATCCTTTAGTCCCGGGTAGACCACGCGGACCTGGGATGTATCCAGGGTCTCCTGTGTCACCTAAAACAGAGGATATCTAAGGCCTTTCAGCATCAAAACTGACATCTCATTGAATAAATTCCAGCTCATCAGTTACCCCAGAAAAAAAGTCAAATGAATACCCATAAATCTTATTTTCCTTTGTCTCTTTTAGTCTTGGTTCTCTGTTGTGGGAGCATAAATCAGTGTGGGACTACAACTCCTCTCTGATGATAAATCACACTTTTTTGCAGTTGGATTTCATTTTAGTCTAATAAGGCTAAAGCTGAAATGATAGATTACCAGTGGGGCCTTGTTTTCCAGGAGGGCCCGAGTCTCCTCTTGGTCCTGGGCCTCCAGGTGTGCCTACTGGACCCTGGAGAGGCAAACAGAACAATGGAAGGTCAAGGATTACACTGAGGTATTGCAATGAGTTCGAAAACATGGCCATTCACAAATCTGTCACCAAAAAGAAGTTCACTTAAATGATATCCAGACTATGCTGGAGGAACCATAAACATGGAGTATATATAACATTTTCTCTCATAGCAGAAAAAAAGTGCTGAAAACACTTACAGGTGGTCCTTGAGGCCCTGGATCTCCTGGAGCGCCATCATTACCTAGACTTCCTGAAGGACCTGGGTCCCCTGTCTCTCCCTTGGATGCTGGAACAGAGGGACCTGGAAGGCCAGGTGGACCAGGATAGCCTACAATGAAATAAGACATATATTGATAATGAATGTATGGATACCATTTGACAAAAACAAAACAAACAAAAAAGACAACAAGACTGCAATATGATATGAAGGTAATAAGAAAATAATAATGTTAAAAGTTTTCACAGAGTTAGGTCAAGATCTCAATGACAAATATGCAGAATTGCTCATGGCAGAGTTGTCTTTGACCAGAGATCTGAAGGAACCACTTCTGTAAATCAAATTAAGCATATAATATACAGTGTCATTTATCATATATACTGTGGACTAAAACACCTATGATGATTTTTTTTTAAAATCTCATTCTCTAAAGAACTGTGTAATCACATATGCAGCACATACGATTCAGTTTTCAGACTGCAACCTTACGTTGCATCATTCTAAGAGAAAACATATCAGATCTTTAAGTCCTACATCCTTACCTTTGAATCCAATATTTCCTGGGAATCCACGGTCTCCTTTGGGGCCAGGAATACATGTACCATCTTTTCCTGGTCGCCCCCTTGAACCAAAGATGCCAGGCAGACCTGGAAATCCTTTTTCCCCTACTGCTCCAAGATCTCCTGTGACAGACAAACCTGGAGCACCAATGCTTCCAGGAGGACCTACAATATAGAGGGAACAGTAAAGTCATGTTTAAAAAAAAAAAAAGTGTGCATTTTAGCCTAGTCTTTGTTCAATAAATACTGAAAAGATGTCATATGTTGTATGTTGCTGTTCATCTGAGGTTCATTTTTTTCTTCTAAACCAATTTTTAAGACCTGATAAGATGTATTTTCAATACGCCATTGTATGTAAAGGCTCAGAAATGAAAGAAGGTGTTCTGGAAATAAAAAGGAAAGTACACACAAGTATGAGTATTTACAATTACTTGCAAGTGGTCTGCACTAATATGACCGCTAGTACAGATCATTTGTAAGGAAAACATTTTTGAATCATTTTGGTAAGTGTAGTGACAGTTTACTCCATCAAAAGATACAGTATATCCAGTAGTATCAGTGAATGAAATTCCTCCTTTATATTTTATACTGGTTTTTCTTTTCTTGATTTAAACAGTTGCAGGAGGCCATCTCACCCAGGTTTGCCAGTGATGCTTGCTTGCACTACTTAAATTTAGGATATATCATTGCTAATATAATGAAGTTTAGAAGGCAAGGGAAACCTTAGATTTCCCTGAAGTCTTAAAAAAACAAAAACAAACAAACACAAAAATGATCTAGTAGTTGTTATATCACAATTAAAAGTATTATTTGGAAAGAATATTGTAATTAGCCTGTGACTCACCTGGCTGTCCTGGCTCACCCTGCTTTCCTGGTGCTCCAGCTACTATGGCTGCAGAGGAGAGATCCAAATGAGGATGGGAATAACTCCACAAAAAAAAAAAAAAAACTTTTTAAACCAGGATTTGTCTTACCAGCATCCCCTTTCTGTCCTGGTGGCCCAGGGAATCCATCCTGGCCCTGGTTTCCTTTAGGGCCAGGTATACCCCTAATACCTCGGGGGCCTGGACTACCTGCAGGATAACCATAATATGTGTTTTATTTCATTCATTCATTCATTCATTCATTCATTCATTCTAACTGAACTGGGGAAACATCCTCATGGCCCCCATATGGAATAGATAAAATGGGACTTTGCCTGGGAGTCCATTAGGTCCTGGATTTCCTTTCACTCCTGGAGGGCCATTTACACCTGCTGGACCTTGATAACCTGGTGAACCTAGAAAAGGAGGATACTGGAATAAGCTGATGAAGAGATAAATGTATTATAAAGAAAAGAATTAACAGAATATTGTGTAAACTATTTGATTTCAAAGACAAGGATTAATAACCATTTTCTCCAGTGGGTCCTGGGTCTCCACTGGCTCCACAGATTCCTGGTGGACCAACAAGACCTTCAATACCAGGTTCTCCTTTTTGACCTTTTAGAACTTCAGTATCTGTGGATCCTGGTTCACCCTAAGGACATGTAAGAAAAGGAATACAGAAAGAAAAACAAAGTCATCATAATTTTTGTGAACTATATATTGTAGTACTTTTAAAATTTGTATCTTTGTATTTCATGATATTTGCATACAATGTACAACTATCAATCACTAATTAACGCTGGTGACTGTTGATGCAGACCCTTGCTGTATCAAAATGTGTTATGTCCTCACTACCTTTTGTCCTATATGACCAGGTGGTCCATATCCATAGCTTGGTTCTCCTACAACTCCTTTGGAACCAGTTGGACCAGAAACACCAGATGGTCCAGGTCTTCCGGGGATTCCTAGATCCCCTTTTATACCTTTGAGCCCTGTGATGATTAAAACAGTTGTTTTGGTAATATTATATCCCCCCCAAAAGAATTATTGTACAGATTTAAGATTTTCTTAGGCACTATGATTGATTGATTGATTCATCATTCTCCACACCAGTTTAATCTTGTTCAAGGTCATGGGTCATGGGGTGTACCTTGGAAAGGTTGCTAAGGTGTACCCCATGACAACACACATGCACACACGCATGCACACACACACACACACACGCATATATATATATATATATATATAAATTTCACAAGCTATATCTGAAATATACATAAAGGGGTACTCAATATTCTTAATTTATCCCCAGTGAGCTTAAACATGAGACACTATGGTTTATTTTGTCTTAAGGGTGTAAGGCTTGAAATAAAAATTACATCTTACCTGGAGGACCCCATGGTCCTACATCTCCTGGTGCTCCAGGAAGTCCTTGTATTCCTTGTGAGGGGACAGTTACATCAACACATGGATCACCAGGAGGTCCTGAGAATAGATACATAGGACAATTACTTTTGAAAACATTATGTAGGTTTATAAGAACCACTCAAACTAACTACTACTAGTTTCAAACCTCTTTGTCCAGGACTCCCTGGTTGTCCTGCTTTTCCTTTTTGTCCTTTTGGTCCAACACTTCCAGGATCACCACATTGACCAGGCGGACCAGGTTGACCTTACACAATTAGAACACAGTCGCCATATTATCATGAGTTATTGATTACTAAATTGTATAGCATGTTATGGAAGAAGCTAAGTCTCATGATGCGTTTTGTCAAGTTTTATTATCACAAAAAACTATTTATATTTTTAAACACCTAATGTCTAACGTATGTAACATACATTTTCACAATGCACCCTGGGTAGCACTGATGATTACTTTCATGCCACATGGACCTGTTCACTCATTCTGGATAACAGTAATTCAGGAACTTTCCTCTATTCTGAGGTGTAGGATGCCTCAGTCAACATTTACTCCTTATCTCTTTAGCTATAGCCAAGAAAACCATTCTTCAAAACTAGATATCCCAAAAATCTTTGCATATCAGCCACTGGACCAACTTAGTCATAGAATTCATTAGATTTGAAGAAAATGTTTTCACTCACAATAATAATACCTCTGTTTTCAATAACATCTGGAACCCTTTCTTATCCTACTTGAACTTAAATGGTATGCCTGGGTCTGAAGCCAAACACATTCCTACAACCCCAACCAGCATAAAAAATAGAAAGTTATTAGTATATAAATGTTTTAAACTGTAACTATTAAAATATTTAATCCTTTTGATAGTAGAAGTATTGGTTTTAATATCATTGATAATGTTTTACATCATATCTATTATTGATTATTACCTACCAATTTTAATATTTACCAAAAAAAAAAAAAAGAGCAGATAGAGCAAGGAAGAGTCGGTGTCTGGGAGCCTGGCTGGGTGTGTTACTGAGGTAGGCCTCTTGCATCTAACGATGCTGCGTGGTGTGGGACAAAGGCTGCACACTGGGCCCTCTTCTAACTGCATCATATTATGTTAGTTAGAACAACAAAAAAAATACAACATTCACACACAGGATAGGCATGGCTTGTGGGGGTTGCTGGGTCTTATTGCAGGATTAGAGTACAGTGGTGGAGGGAGCCTTTCCGGGGTGCCCTTGTAGGCGCTGCAGCCACCCCACCTAATTAAATTTGCCTTCAATGGTCATGGTGAGCTGATATTATTATTATTATTATTATTATTATTATTATTATTATTATTATTATTATTATTATTATTATTATTATTA
>JAOWBL010069637.1:0-12436 GCA_028564865.1 Zenarchopterus dispar
CATCCATCCATCCATCCATCCATCCATCCATCCATCCATCCATCCATCCATCCATCCATCCATCCATCCACTATCCTGATTTAAATTTTAAAAACATGTCTGATCAAGCATGTGAATCCATGGAAGGAAGAGACGATGATGACTCATCCTCCCAAATCAGGCCTCCCTTTCTGACAATCTTGGATCAAGTCATGATCATCTTGAGCTTTCTATACTTTATCTCATTATGTTTTTCTGTGTGAAGTGTTGTAGAATCTGCGTGGAAGAACATTTGACCTGCATCGATCTCAGATTGTAAATATCCACATCTGTGGATATTTAACTTTTATGTGGCCTTGCACTGAACTGGCGCCTGTCCAGGTTGTTTCCCACCTTCCACCTCCAATGGTTGAAACTGGCATCAGCAGACCTGGTGACCTTTATTAGGATTCAAGCAGGTTTAGAAAATTATTAAAAGGATAGAAATTAGCGATGCAACGATACTGACACTAATATTAGATGTCAGGCCAACATTGTCTAAAAACCTGCATTAGGTAACGGGGCAGATAAAGGAGGTTATTCTAATTAACTGGTTTTCTCCATTAACTTACCATAAAATGTGATCTGAGCTTCATCGAGGTCACAATAAAACTCACATACAATTTCTTGTGATTATATTTTAATAACAAATAATTCTGTTTAATTAGGGATCCTTGAAAAAGAATCTCTTTTTCAAGAGTTTTTTGAGACCAAAATTTGCAAAAGATGTGCATGTTGGGGATGAATTTGAGTCACTCCTAACTCACAATGTCCCCAAGATTTCATCTAAACCTTTTTCTTTTTGCCATGTTTCATGGAACAAGACTGGTGTTTAATCTGATACCATGATTTTTTCCCCCTAAACAAGGATTTTATTTTTAACCTTAAATAGGCTGTTAATTGAATTAATAAAGTGGGTTTAGTGCATGACACAGAAAATTAAAAAAAGGAGGAATTAAAAACACAGCAGTACAGACTGAATAAAGCCTGGAATAGTAATAAAAGTGGAAAGGTAAAATAAGAGAATGAAAAAATTTCCTGCTGCACTTGAACACAACTCTGTTACCTGAAATGCTCCAATTTGTTCAGTGATCATGCTTACATTTCCACTTGTCCATAAAGCCATTCATGGATGTGTTCAAAAAGTAAAATGAAATGTAAAATAGGTGCACAGGGCATGAAAATGCAATTTGATTTTTAAAAATGCCTTCATACAGAACACAGAGGTATAAAATGAAACAAAAGACTTCTGTTTGCAGAAACAAAACAGTAGGAGTGCAAGTCTGCAGCATTAGTGAGATTCAGCTCGGTGTTGCACATGTCTGCGCTCATGTGTGAGTTGTTTCCTCCTGTGTAGGGATTTGTGTGTTCATCAGTTTGTGCGTGTCTCCTGAGTCAGCAGCGTCTCCGTAATTACCCATAGATCCAGAGGCAGAGGGGCTTTGTAGCGCTGACAGGAGCAGCATCATTTCCCGAGTGTTCCCGGGAACTGCAGACTGCAATAACACCACTCAACAGGCCTATCAAGTTGATCCACATCACATTTTCACACAATTGCAAACACCTAACCTATTTAGTCTGTAAACAATAGCAGAAAGCTAATAAAACAACTCATTGCTGTGTGTGGATGTAATCCAATGAAGCACCTTCTTAAATAATGGCTCTTGTACTGTATACGATATTGAGTAAAGAAACATTGGTCCCAATATGTCTTTGATGAACATAATGAGACTTTTCAATAACGGATTCATAAAGAATGCATGAATTCAGGCAGAACTCGGCCCATCGTTGTTGACAAGTTCTGCCAAAATGTTCAGTTCACTTTGTGTCACTGTCCAGTGATGCTGAAATACTCCAAAATTTCTTAACAGTGGCTGGATTGATGTTGACTCACAAACCTTATCACATGGGCTGACTTGACATCTTATTGACGTCTGAGCATCAGCCGTTATTTGTGCCGGAGCTGTCACACCTACAGGGAACTGACAGATACTGGAGCTCTGGCTGCTGAGTGGCATTTCATTGGATGAGGCCTGTCCACTGACCGTTATTGCTTTCATGCTGAAGGTATAGTTTTTGTGAGTGTTTAAGATAATCTCGTTTCCATGTATTGTATTGGGGCCTTTAAAGACTGAGCGCCACTTATCAAACAGAAATAAAATACAGTAAATTTTGGTCACACTGTGGGATGAAAGTAATAGAATATATAATATTCCACAACTTACTGTACAGTGTATACCTCCATAATTTATTATTTTAAACAGATTTCTCTCATATATTCGGTCTTCTTACCTTCATCTGAAGTGAGACTAAAACTGACTAATAAATGAAATAATTTCCATTTAGTCTCACTTATTTTGTTAATCCTATTGGAATCAAACGATTGACTGTGCTGGAAAAGTAAAATTATGCTGATATTGGCCAGAGTCAGCAACTTCAAGAGAAACTACAGTAGGGCTGTTGCTACAGTACATCCCTGGCCTCTTGTTTACGGCTTAAAATTTTGAGATGAATCTATAAAAGTGTGTGTAAAAGTTTGAGATGAATCCACAGAAGTGAGTGAGCTTACAACAGAGAAGCTGCTGAGCAGCTGTGAATTCGGACTGGACTCAAAAGTTTCCACGGTGACGACTTCAGAGTTTTAGCTGAGGAGCTCTGACTGGTAGTTAACGGTTCCCATAGTGACCAAAAGACTCGCACTGAAAATGCATTGGAACTGTGCTTCGCACTGTCATTATTCAAAGTGAAACTGTAACTCCTAACAAAATTTCTTTCCTAGTCGGAGAAATCCAAGGCTTTCCTGTGTTCCTATGACATTTATGTTTGGGAAGTAAAATTTGTCACAATATCTGTGAGCTGAAGACAAAGTTAGTTTTGGATTTCCTTTAAAATCCTGATCTGATTTTGTTCTGGATTCTATTACACATCTAAGTAATTTTGTCTTATTTGCAAATAGCAAAAAACAAAACAAACAAACAAGAAACTATAAGTCTGTTGGCTTTAAGTTATCAAACTGAGTGTTTTTTAAGAATCAGTGTTATAAAAGGGTCAAATGATCCCACTTCTGTCTGGACAGCACTTATACTGAAAGGAAGAATAAACTCACCTCTGTTTTTCTTTTGTTTGTTTGTTTAGCCTACAGCTGGGAATGACCAACAAGAAATGGTTTATGGAGTGTGAAGATGACGACCTCCTCCTCCTCCTCCACCTGCGGACCCACGGCCACCCCAGAAGATCGTCAGGAAGGTTCCAGGCAGGCTGTTTGTAGAATTAAACAGATGTGAGCATTTACAATTCAAGTTAGACAGTCCATTTCACAAAGGGAATTTACTGTGAGATGAACGAGCCACATTTCTTAGCACCTGTCTGACTGCCAAATATAGTCCAGTAGTAGTTTTTGAAACTGGCTTTAAAACATAATCTGTTGATTTGTGTCCACTGACAAAACTTTTCCTCCCCTTTTTTTTTTAGGTATGTGGAACATTATCTCAAAATGAGGGATTGCTACTTATAAAAAGTGTGAAGTTACACAACTTTGTCTCTGAGACCCAAGTTTAACAGTCATCTGGTATTTGGAAAGTTGATGGTTTAATTCCTGAACTCACAGATCACATGTCAGTGTCTGTAAGTGTGACACATGCCTTTTTCCCCCAAAGTTGTAAGTTTGTTGAAGTCTTATGGAAATGCATGTCACACTTTTAGACTAACATGGTTACAGTATAACAGCTCCTTTTCCAACCATGCCTTTCCACATTTGTCATAGCAGCTGGTCAGTGGGTGGAGCCAAACACCCAGGTTCATTCCTCTTTTTTTTTTTTGCAGTGTTCCTATTTTCCTCCTTTATCTATTTCTGAGCTGCAGCAAAAACAGCATGATGTGAACTTGGGTGGAGATAAATATGTGGAGGCTAAATTTTTCAAGTGTGATCTGGGTCTGTGATGTCACAGTGTGCTGTGAATTTGAAGCGCTCACACAGGATTGTCTTATGTCAGTGATTTTGATTTGGCAAAAATATGCTCTCAAGCAAAGATTTTTTTTTTTTGCCTAGCGTGTCCATCCACATGCAATTTGGTCAGAATTGGACACAAGAAATCAACTTAGAAAAGCAGAATGGCTTCCTTTAAACGTAGACCTTTGTAATACTCTACCATCCATCCGTCGGCCACATCAGTTTCTGACTTTTCAGTTTTCAGATTATCCCAGCTGTCTTTGGACGAAAGGCAGGGGTACATCCCAGACCAGTCACCAGTCCATGACAGCCACAAATATACATCAACAACAAACACTGAAAGGTGAAAGTTTTGTGGCTTTGACTTGGATTCTCATTGTCGTTCTGATTCAGACAGAAAAAAAAGCAGCTTCTGCTTATTCTTTATTGTGTGCTGACCGCAGACGTCCACACTGGAATGAGCTCATTTGGAAGTCAGTGCACTTTTCCCTGGTGACTACACCTTCTGCCCTTCCCCCTAGTGCTTTTATTTTTAATTAACCTCTCAAAGATACTCTGTTGTTGCTTCCCATGTCTGTGCCTGCGAGGTTAATGATTTCACCAGTCCAGGGAGACGCAGCAGAGGACAGATCAATGCACCTCAATTCCCTGCGCCTCATGTTCAGTCTCACTTGCCAGACCACAGTGAAAAGGAACAGGGGCCGGTACTGATTGTGTTGCAGAGAACGCCTTCCCTCTGACACATGCAGTTGCAGTCCGAGAGCCAGCAAACAGGCATGCTTGCAAACATAAACATAACTTATTCAAGGCATGTACTCACCTGAACCCACACTTAGAACATATAAAATACAAGCGGGGGCACAGAGACTGAAGCTCTTAGCATCAATATGAATAAGGTGCAAAAATACAAAATCTAAAATGAAATGAACAAAACAAAGTTCAGCTAAATTAATTTAAGGTTTCATGCAAGTGTATGATTGAATTACAGTTGGATGAGAGTTATAACAAGGCAACAAATACAGATATTTTGGTCACTTAAAACAAGGAACATCAATTTAAATGTTTCTGGATAAATTATTACATTTGGATGCAAGTAATTGAAGAACTGCAAACCAGCACGTGAGGGGGTGGCAGAAGGGCTTAGTCCAGTTGGGCAAGAGAAGAAGAGTTAAAGAAGGGTTCAACTTGGACTTCAGAAAATCAAGGAGAGATTTACAGGACATTTTCCTGTGAATGGGATTATATACTTGTGGGAAAAAGAAACAAGAGTTGGTGGATTTTGCAGCTGCAGAGTGGAGGTATGAAGACCTGGAAGACTGCGATGAAGCCAGATCTGACCACAACCATACGGTAACCATCTTGGTCCCTGAATGTTTTTCGGTGGTCGGCTGAACATTGACAAGCAGTCACCAAATATGTAAATATATTGGGAATGTCCATCCTGGCATTTGACTGTGATTTTTTTTTTTTTTGTGAAACACAGATCCACTCCATTGAGATTTATCATCTTCCTGTTGACTTTGCTCATGATGCTGCGCCCACTCGTGGTCAGATTCTGCTTCATCAAATATGCAGCTGAAACAAAATCCACCAACTCTTGATTTTTTTCTTCCCATAAATAATCCCATTCACTGTAAAATATTCTCTAAATCTCTCCTTGATTTTCTGATAGCCATTTTGATTGGTAAATCTTCTTCTCTTCCTTCAGTTTTTGAAGTGAGACCAGTCTGGAAACCCCACATGTCCCGCCCCCTCATGTGAAGTTTTGGGTTCTGAAGTTGCCTGAATTGATGATACAGGTTCTATTGATTTTTTAAAAATTTATCCTTTTACAAAGTAAGAGATTTATCAGCTATCCAGAAAAAAAAGATAAGATCTCACTTTAAGAGTGTTAAATTCCTCTGTTGTCTTGAAGCCTGTTGTATCTCTGGGACGTGCATAGACATCAAATATATTGAACTGTTTAACATATAAACAATTAACAAGGTCTTAAAATATATGTGCAAAATTCACTGTTTATTCTGTTTCATTGTTTCTTTATTTAGGTTTAGGAATCACAATTCCAAGGTTAGGTTTAGGAAGGTTTAGGTTGAGTACCCTTTTTTTCCCCAAACACATCTGGAATACTGATTAACCTGACCACGGTACACACGACCAGCGTTGTGCTCCTGTTGACATCACCCATTTGCATTTTTTATGTGGTTCTGACTGTTTCTGATTTTGGTGTGTAACTGAGATTCAGTCAATGTGGAGCTGAAAAGCGTGCCATTACATTTATTCAGTTACACCTTCAGCGAGGGGCCATTGATTTTTATGTCACGGTGGATGTTTATTTTTAAATGATATTGATCCAGGGGTAATAATGAGCACCTCTGGGAAACTAGCCATTAAAAATTCACATTGATGAGGACTTGTGCTGCTTTGAGTTTTAATGTTTTAGTCAGAAATGACAAACAAATAATGCCCCCTGTGTTACCATAATTTGCACTTCATTTTTTTCCCCCCGTCAACATTTGCGTGGAAAAGTGATCAAGTGTAAATCAAATTAACTCAAGAGAATTGAGAAATGTTATGCTTCTGTTTTAAAAGAGCTTTGAAACCAACAATAAAAATTCTCCACCTCCCTTTGGGCACAAATAACTTTGTAATGTTATGAAATCGCGTATGATAGAAGCATTAAAGCAGCAGAGCTAACTTGGCTTGCTGACAGGAGCACTGAAGCTTCCCGCTGGGATCATCTCAGCACGTCTCCACGACTATCTGTGAAACACTTACTCTTCCACTCACAATAACCCCTTCCATCTCTCCTCTCCGCCTTTCTTCCTTCAGCCCTGATATGTAACAGAACTCAGAAGGAAAATGGACTGGACGTACATAATCAGAGCCGGGCCTTTTCTCCCAGTTGCATCTCCATCAAGCCAGGAGGACGACCATCACTACCGATTTCTGCTTGCGGACGCGTCAGAAACATCAAAAGTGGCTGACTGTAGGGAGCCGCAACATTAAAAGCAGTGTATTCACAGAACGGCAGGTATGCAGCATATTGGCCTGAGCTCTGAACCGACCCCTCGCTGGGCCCTGTTCACATTTGGATGTCTCTATCTGTGGAAAAATCAACCCTTCTCCACCTCAAGCCCTGCTCCCCTGCCTCCAACTAGCAAAGAGCTGGCAGCCAGAATGCATCAATCACTGCACGCCAGGGGGATGACATCATGGTGAATTGGCAGGACTATCTAAGCGGGGACAGGGAGTTTTTTTTTCTTTTTCTCAAACGGCTAATAGAGATAAATAGAACTCCTCGAGGTTCCATTCTTCTCTGTGAGAACATTATCAGGGTTTGAAGACGACGAGACTGACTCCATTCCTCAGCTTTCTGCCCCACTCTTTCTTTTTCTTCATCATACTTTGCCATCTATCATCCGTTGTTGTTCTTCTTCTTGCCCTGTAGTTAAAGTTCCTGTCATCACTCTTTAAGTTTAATGATGCAAAAGGGGGTCTGATTACTCTTATGTCCCACGTGAACTCAGAAGACCAATTAAGATGAGCAATCTCAAAAAAGGCAAAACATTTTGTAAATTTAACTATCATCACATGACTTCTACATGATATTATAGTCCAGTTAGAAGCTTTTATTTTATTGGAGAAAAATCTTTTCTTGAAATTGCATAATAACGAGTTCTTGTATTGCTTGTGGTCTTAGGGGTATGTTTGTAGGACATATCAAAAAGTACATTGTATGTGTGATAAACTTAGCCTTCTTTTTAAAATCTGTAAACGAATTTAAAGAACATACAAGGGAACTAAATTGAATTTGGTTAATCGGGCGTAATAACTTAAGTCAATGCTTTTCCCGAGCACTCTATTGAGAGCATGACTGACAGAAGAGAAACTGATATGGGAGAGGAAATCTGGTTTTGCTTTCGCCCCTCGTCTCTCTTTTGGCCCGTGAGAGCCAATAAATCCCACATCCAGAGCTATTAGATTGACAGAGCCGAGAGCCGTTTGATGTTAAGATGTCTGAGAACTGCCTCTGAACATTCCTTGGGCCGATTGCAGTTTGGCTGTCATCAGCAGGCCGACTTTTGGACATCGTGGCATGCATGTCAGATATCCGTGCCTTTGACAATTACATGTCCGAGATAATGCTTATCTTTTCACCTTTTCACCTGTGCCGAAACACTGCAAGACCGCATTATCAAAACAGCTGGGATACCAAATAAGATACCTCAATCTTGCGCTGAGCTGGACCAGTTGTTGGCGTTTAGGAGATTAATCTTCAAGAAAAACAAAACTATGCAACAAAATAAATTCTTTAAAAAAAAGATTAAATTCAGTCAATCTGCATGACTGATGCAGTCAAAAAATACTGTTAATTACATTTCTAAAAAGCATCTTCAAATGAAGAAAAATATTAAAGAAAATGATGATTCTGTCAAAATTAAATAACAACCATCTTTAATCACTTCATTGTAAGTAATGCTGCATATATTTAAATATTGTAAGTCAATTATAGGAGAGTTTTTTTTTTTTTCAGGAGTGGGAATCTTAATTCTGCACTCTCGACTTCCCGTCCACACTGGACAGCATTCAGGATAATAAATTACCCTCTCAAGTACACCGCTGAGGTTTTAAGCACAGGGATGGGGCCAAGGGAAAAAGGAAAATTGGGTGACCTGTCGACCTACAAACTCTTAACCCCTTGGCCTGAGTCCTGGACGCTCCCTGAGAGGACTCAAAAAAGCCCGACTCCCACATCACACGTGGACTTTGTCTCAGTGACCCTACACGTGCTGTCTCTCCAGGTTCCCGTTGTTCCCCTTTGTTTCAGTACACCTAAGGGAAAGAGGGAGGGAGAGAGGGAGGGAGGGGGAGGGCGAGCGCTATTAAGGATGGATAGTCTTGGTGATTAAAATTAAACACACCCCCCAGGAATTTCTAGCTGATTCCCATTATTTCCGCATTATTTTTGTTCCTCCCGACCTCCTCCTTTTTCCTTCCTTCACATAGGCCAAAGGCTGGAGAGGGAACGAGTGAAAGACATGTTGACAAGAGGGTGCTAAGTGGATTTGAGTTATGGGCAGTTGGGCGATGTGTTTGTTTAACCATCTGGTAGCAACTCCCTCTTTTTTTGTGATGGAGTGTCTGTGGAGGGAAGGAGTCCAGTCCCAACGTGGACGCATACATGCACACACACTGATGATTGACAGGGTCAAATTTAAGGAAGGCATCATTAATAAGTTAACTTCTAGTGCAACATTTTGTTTATTTTACATAGTAAACATATATCCTTTTAGAACTTGTCACTTTACTTAGATATACTTTTTTGTGTAAACTATAGATGTGCACGAGTTATGGGAGCAAAAATGATGTGAACCCAGAGGAATTAACAGGTTTTCTGTGATAATTTGCTATAAAATGTGAACTGATCTTTATCTAAGCCACAAATTTGATGTACTTAAGATCTCTAAAGACATAGAATCAATGGTAGTTCCTCTGCATAGGACTTCAAAGGAAATCAAAGTAATTTAACAATCTATCTATAAACGGAGTCAGTATTTTGTGTATGTTTGAAATCATCTTGGATGATCCACATTTGGAAAGAGTAGCCAAAGTACCAAGAAGGTGAAGTCTTGAAGACCATCAGATATGGTGTTCATGGCAGAAAACCATGTTCAAGAAGTTTGCCAAAGAGCACTTTGACAATCTCCAACACTCTTGGTAATGTTTTGTTGTTGATTGATGTAAATAAACTTGAGTTTTATAAGAATGTATGCACCAAAAACTGTACAGCTTACTAACAACAAAAAATCATCCAAGCGGGGAAACATGAGACAATAACATGGCTTGTTGAGCTGTTAATTGTATTAATAGACCACCGGCTTTGTGTTGATCTAGAAGGGTCTAAGGGAAGAAGCTTGGCTAAGCCTCCAGCAGCAGCTACCTTCACCTCTGAAGGCTGCTAGCCGGGGCTAACAGGAGGATAGCTGGTTGGAAATCATTTTAGATGTCATTTGAAATGAGGATGGAGGGACAGGTTCAATCAGAATGAATGTTAGGTTGCACAAGTGGGTATAGGTTAGCTAAACTGAGTTTAAATAGTTAGCTTGTGGTGACTGAGATAAGGAAGACGTCTTCTAACAAGTCGCTGGTCTTGTTCAGAAATTTTTCCCATTTCGTGGATTAACTAGGGTTGGATGGAGTCAGATCCTCCCAAAATAATATTCCCCAGAGTCGCAAAAAACAGACCTTGAAGGCACTCTTTGCTGGCATCATAATGGCTTTATGTCTTCTTTTTATACAGTCTGCGGTCAAAAAAAGACAGTTTGCTGACATGTGAATAATGTAGGTGCATTTATTGTAACTAAATGGATGCTTAAATGCACTGACTTGATCAAGGATAGACTAGCAAGTTGTTTTTAACAAAAAACAAAACAAAACAAAACAAAACAAAAAAACCCACAGTATCCCAGTTATCCCTTTGAAAGTATCTTCTTAATAAACCTGTTTGTTTTTCTTCTTTTTTTGTGGGGATTTTGTGCGAATGTAGCGCTCTTTGTTTGGAAACTACTGTTCATTTTCAGCAATTACACATGAGATGGCGGTAACTAAATTAGGCGTCTCTTATTGAAGTGGTGACATGGAGTTCTAAAGTAATTACTCCGGCTTTTAATAACGCAGCCGGCAAACTAAATTTTTCATCTCAGCCTCGTGAATTATTAAGCAGCTGTTTCCCCCTCGTTGTTGCTCAGTCACTCGCTCTCAGAGGCCGCCTGCCCGACGCTAGCAGACAGGCGTAAGATGTTCTGACAGAAATCTCCCAAATGACTGCTGGGATTTAATACAAGTATGGATCTCTCAAAATACAACAGTTTGTCTCAAAACTAACACTGATATCAAATATATCATGTAAACTTTATGGCACATATTCTATTAATGTTCAGCCAAATATCATTTCTGAGAGTACAGTCGCCTTTGAGTGCAGATCATTATTTAAAAAAAAAAGATAAACAAATCATTAGCCAATAATTGCCTTAAAACAAAAATTATCAAAACATATTTAAAGAGGATGCTGATTTCTTTTTAGCAGAACACAAAGTGAAACCCATCATCTGTAAGTATGAGGATCCATCCATCCATTTTCTATACTCGCTGAATCCATTACAGGGTCACGGGGGTCTGCTGGAGCCAAGTGTGAGAATATAAAAGAAAATGTCTAAAAAGACAATGTTATGGTTCCGAAGTTATTTTCTTCTTCAGAACTGATTGGCTTTCTACAACAGACATTTGTCATTGGTCTATAATATTATAACACATTTGATCAGTTTTTGAATCTTCTTTTGAAATTACTAACGTAAGTAATACATACATCATACACACACACATATTTATGTATGTGTGTGTACACACACACACACACACATATATATGAATGTTTGTGTGTGTGTGTGTGAATTCTTTCCCTTAACTGTTAAATCTTTCAGATCCCTCATGTCCTCAGACCCGTATGTCCTCACAGATCACTTCTTCATACCCTGAAATGTGTCTCATTTGGTTGTATTATTAAAGTTTTTTTTAATCTTTTCAGATTAGATTCAAATGAGTGTTTCTACATCACAGCAGATATAATTATCAAGGTTTTTTTTTTTTTTTTTTTTTCAAAAACCACAAAACCCAGGTGGAATGGATGGTGCCTATCAAAGCATTGGGTGGGACACCAGTTTGAGATAGACTGTAAGAGAAGAGCGGGACAAAACCCTCTGACATCACCCATAGGTTTTTTAAAAAGGGTTTAAAACCCTTTTTTTAAATGTACTGTGCAGCATCATGTTGCAAATTAACAGAAGGAGCAGGTGGGAGAAGCTGTTTGGAGAGTGACCACCTGACTTCACAATTAGATGTTTTATCTGGATGAGTTAGTTTATGTTAGCTTGTGGTGCTGATTAATATTATTTTACATTCATTCTGATCAAATTTGTCCAAACATCTTCAGGGTTCAATTCAAGTCTGCACGCCACTGAGATTAGCAAACACATGACCTGATGCTGAGGTCATCCCTGAGTGAGGGACTGAAGGCTCCTGCAGATACCCACTTAGAACGATCCTGAAATGATCCACTGTGGCTAGGGCTCCTTCAGCCAGTCCATGCAGGGTGTAAATATGTTTATTTCTGCTGCAAACTTGATCAGTGGAGACTGAATCACTTTTGGAGCCAGCCCCCAGCGGTTAGTCGATGAACTTCAACTTTTCTTACTTGCGTGGTGGCTTCAACCAGCAAGTTTGAACTTTGGCCCTTTTCAAGACAAACAATCTACTGGTGATGGTGTGGGCTAGAAAATGATGATGATGTGAGCGAGAACACAATATTTTTCCAATCCTACCATCTCATTAATGGGGGGGCATAGACCCTGTATAAACCATGTATTAAAATGTATTATATAAATCAAGTGTTCAACACTGCTGAAAGGTCTC
>JAOWBL010069638.1:0-19416 GCA_028564865.1 Zenarchopterus dispar
TAGATAGATAGATAGATAGATAGATAGATAGATAGATAGATAGATAGATAGATAGATAGATAGATAGATAGATACTAGGTGTTTCTGCAGCTCCTTTGAGCAGCTCTCCAAACATGTTGTTCTTCTTCTGTTTCTGCAGGAAGCAGAGCTCCTGCAGATACAGAAGACACTTTATTACCAGAGCCGAGGAGTTGATGGTCCATGTGATGTCCTCTGTGATGTATGCCTTTAACTGTCTGTGGGTGGTTGGAGAGAAAGTCCTTAATGCTCTTTCACAGCCTGTTAGTGGGTGACCAGGCTGCCAGGGACAGTCGTGTTAAACGCAGAGCTGTGGTCAGAAAACCACCTCACACATGTTCTCCTCTGGTCCAGATGTGGGAGCGCAGGTTGTTCAGACGCAGTTTTACAAACCTCGACATGTTCTTCTTAGAACAGAGGAGTCTTCAGCAACCTTCTGAAACAGACCATAGCTGTTAACCTTTTTGCTAGTAGAAGTCATGCGCTATCCAACAGCCTTAAATATCTGGTGAGAAGCTTTTTATGTGTCTCATGTATTAATAATCATCTCAGTGTGGATGATTGTTTGGAAATGGTTTTATCCCCATTTCCAGATTGAGCTCCTCTAAGACCACTGCTTATGTTTGTCCCCATTGGCATTGTGTTGACAAACCTGAATGCTCCAAACAAGCAAACTGGAAGACATCTGCTTTCATAGAGATCATCAGCAGACGATCCGTTCATTAACAGATGTTGCTGCTAATTCTTCTTAAAACTATACAAGTGGTGATTCATTTTTGTTGAATAAATTATTAACTTTTTAAAAATAAAGACACGTGATTTTAACTCTCAGGGAATACTACTGATGCTGACCTTGTAGCTTTAGAGACCCCCAGTGGCCGCAGAGATCTTCTGCAAGGTCTTCAAGACAAAAAAAAAAAAAAAGGCTGAAATCAGCTGCAGTGATATAATCTAAATTTTTTTTGTTTGAGAATTTATTTGAATCAAAAGTTTTTGTTCTCATGATGTACATCACACAACTGTTTTATTAATTAATGTCTGCTTCTATTCTTATTATCCCCTCCAACCTTGGAAGTGAATTCATGACTCAGACTGGAAGCAAAAATGATTTTAAGTAATTATTGTGATTTATCTAAATATTTCATGAAGCTCCAAACAAATAGCGCGTTGTTGTGGAGCCACTTTAGCCGAGTTTGAGCAGAGGCTTCGTCCTGGATGCTGCAGGGGCTGCTGGTCCGATCCGCGACCGTCTCTCCTCCGACCAACAAAAACAGAACCTTCTCTTTGATCTGCGTTTGGAGATCATGAATAATGAATCTCAGCGTCGACACAGAAGCAGCGCGGTGCTTGGCGAGGTGTGGGAGGCAGCTGTTTATGACATGTGTGGGACATGTCCACTCACAGGCTGCACACGTTGTTCAGGCTACCACTGACAACGAAACGAAGCACAGGTGATCATCTTTTCCATCAGTTCAGATTAAAGTCAGCAAATGTTTAAAAAGCAAAATAAATACAAAGATTTCAGCTCGAGAAAATGGTTTGGCCGTGGGAGCATTTTCACACTGGAGATGGAAAATTCCCTCCTCTTATGTTGTTTTAACCATTAGCCTTTTTCTTTTTCTCTAAAGCTGCGACAGGTCTTTTTTTCTTTTATTAATTCACCATAAACAGAGTTCAGGATGGTTGGCTTTTTTTTCATATTCTACCTACCCATCTTCCACAGCACTGAAGTGAGGGCATTATGGGAAATTTCAGCTCACATTCTGGTACCGAGAGACATCACAAGCAGAGAAAGATACTTCAAACTCAAGATTTAATGGAGCACTTTCATTTGAACTTATATAACACACTTAATCTGAAAAGTTGATACCATCTGTGCAAAATAATGGAAAAGTTATCCTCTCACGGTGCATCTTAGTACCAGGAAAATACAGCTTCAGACAAACAACAACAATTACACTTCTCCTTGTGCCTTTATTTATTTAACGGTGAAACCGAAAAGAAAACGAGCGATACCAAGTACCCCCACTGCTGCCCCACTAGGATTTAAGGCGGTACGTTGCAGCTAGGTGCTGCACAGACCTCTATGAAAACAGGCATCCTGGTCTGATGTGTTCATGTACAGTTCCTATTAACACAATGCCAAGAGGGAAAGACATAAGCAAAGGTGTAACAGAAACAAATGTTACTAGATTATAAAGCCATTTCCAAACTATTTGCAGTTCAACATTTCATGGTTATAAAGGTCATTTGGAAATGGAAAGCGTTCAAGACCGTGGCTGATTCGATTCAGGATTTGTTCTTTTATATATAGCACCAAATTACAACAAATGTCGTCTCAAGGCACTTCAGCAATACAGTTCAAGTCGTTCCAAAGTAGACCAGTAAATACAAACAAAGCCAAGAAAATAAAAATAATTATTATTTATTCGCTAAGGAGAAAATTCTGCTTTGATATGATCCCCCATCTTGTTGAAGCTGCAGGTGACTGTGGAAAGTTTTCTGTGTATATATATATATATATATATATATATATATATATATACATATAAAAATTATTATTTATTATTGTCTGAGATTGTATTTATCTGTTAATGGTATTAAAGGACAGAAAACTAATGTTTGCACAAGAGTTTATATTCATAACACGTATTTCATTTTAAAGAAAATCTAAAACAGATATCTAGTATAAGATCTTTGATTTTCATTCTCTTTCCCATTAATTTCATCTGAAAAGTCGACTTTAGAAGCTCTAATAACAGATATAAGGGGAAATGGTGTCACGTCCCATTAACAGAAGACAAAGAACAATGAAACCGGTTCGCTTTGCCACGCACACATGAATCAATGTCGACGTGGCGACGCGGAGGAGGGAGTCGGGAGCAAAGAGATGTCCGTTTGAGCTGAACCCTGACCTTACTGCACTTTTAAAACAGCCTCTTTCTTTCATCTGTTTACACACAATTCCTCACAAACCACGAAGCAATGGCATTGTTTGTTAGAAGTAATAAATATCACCACTTTTCAGAAAACCTGGAGGTGACACCACAAAGGGGTTGTCCAGGTCTATTTGTGAATATCAGTAAAACAATAAAAAATTCATTTTTAGAGGAAAATACAAAGCTATTCACGTAACCGTTCAGATTGTTTATTACAAACTAACGTTGATGGCAACAGTTCCAGGTTTGATTCCAACTATCTTTTTTTTTTCTACATAAAACTTTGCAAAAGAATTTCCCCACTAAAACCTGCCTTTACTGAGGGATTAATCATAAACGGTGATGGATAACAAGGCTCCGGTCCTCAAAGTCCCCTGTTTCTCGTGTGAAGCTCCCTGGTGCTGGTGTCATGCTGCTCGACTCCATCTGCTGAGCCTGAATTCCCAAACACGCCTTCAAACGCAGGGTTTTCTCTCCTTTTCAAGTGTGGCTTCTGGTTGGGTTCGTTTTTACCCAGCAGTCTCGGGTAGCAGAGAGGACGCACCGCCGGGACTCCTGGGAGCATCCGTCAGAAGGATTCTGGCCACGTCTTACCTTGCTTGGATTTTTGCAGCCCGAGGCCGTTCTGCTGATCATTACGATCCCCTCCTGTAAACCGAACTCTGGACTGAGTCGGTGACGAGGCGTGAGCGCCTTCCAGGTGAGTCTCGGCGCCAGAGGGAAGCGCTTACCTGGTCCTCAACATCTCACACGCTGAGCTCAACCTGTAAAATCTCTCCAAACAAGCCATAAACTGCACAAAAATGCTGCGATGCCCTCCTCGTTCATGTCAGCGTGCAAGCCATCAGGAAGTCACTACAATCAGGTGAAGAAGTTAGTGCTTTAATGTGTTTTCTGTTAAACATGTAATAGAAATCATCTGAACAGCGTATCAGACAGGTTAAACCTCAAACAAACAATGACATATATATTTTTAAACAGTGCCGTTATTTATTAAGACGAAGAGAAAAAAGTGATGTGGGTAATAGTAAGTACCCCCTTCACTGGGTTAAGGAGCTGTTAATCAGCACAAAAGTAGAACTTTTTGGAAAGTGTGCATCCCGCTACAGCTGGTCCTTCAGAAAAGGAACAGCACGGTAGTGGTAGTGTGGTGGTCTGGGGTTCTGCTTCACTGCTTCAGGTCCAGGAGAACTTGTTGTAACTGATGGAACCATGATCCTGATATCAGCTCATACAAGATCTCAAGAACACCAGAAAAATCACCTCTGAATGGCTCAAAAAATGCAAAATAAGAAAAAAAATGAGATGAGAATTTAAAAAACAATTCTGGAAAGAAGAGTAGGTCAAAATTCAAAGACTCATTTCTAGTTTTCACCAGCGCTTAATTGCAGTTGTTGCCTCTATCCAGTTGTTAGTTTTAGGAGGTAGTTAGTTTTTCACACAAGCCCAGGTTAGGTCATTATGAAAAAGATGCATGTTGTATTTACTCAGGTTATCTTTGTCAGCGTATTCAAATTAGTTTTATCTGAAACCTGTAACAAAAAAGCAAGCAGAGAAGAACTCTGGACGAGGGAAAAACACGTCTCACAGCCCTGAAGATGTTTCTCTTTAAAATCCCACATCCACAGATCACTGCACATCGTGTTTGCTTCCCCTTTAATTAGTTTGTTTTTGACATGCATGCTCAGCCATGCCATACCCCGACCCCTGCTGTGAAAGAAACAACGACAGAGATTAGAAAGCAAGAAAAGCATGAGGAGTAATAAACCGAGCGCAGCAGAATGAAGCATTCAGTTGGCAAAGGAAATGAGCCGGCTTTCAGGGAAACTGCAGACTGTGACTGCGGCACATCTGACGAAAGACACGAGACAAGTCCTCCAAGTCCGCCGCCTCAGAGCAGGATCATCTGTCTTTTTCTTACTCTCATCAGATAAGGTTTATTAGAGGAACATTTCTGCTGATGGATGACATCTTCAGCTTCATGATGTTGTCCAGGTGACCTCTGCAGACGTCTGCAGCCATCTTTTACTCCTAACAGCTTGCAGATTGAATTACTGTTGTGGGGAGGAAAAAAAAAGGCAAGAAAAAAAAACTCTTCATGCAAACATCTTCTTTTGTACATTTTTTGATATCCTGAATTTCATTTAAACCTGTAAACTCGACCCAGCCAGAGTTTGTTTGGAGTGAACAGGTCATTTTATCTTTGTTTATTCATGTTTACCTCACTAGGAAATACTTTAGAAGGTTGTGGTTACTCTGTAACCAGGCTTTTGTCGTTATAGCAACAATGGTGTTCAGTATATTTTGGAATGGAAAGCAGGAACTCCTTCACCCTCCCCTGTGGTGCCTTCAAGGACTGTGAGAAATTCAGCAACTACACAAAATACATCAGTATTGTTGCATGTTTCTCATCAGTAACTGTCAAAAGTAATAACATCACTGTTTAAATACACTCATACTTAAATAAGAGGTACCTTTAGTGTTCAATATACTCTTATTTCCACGTGTTTTGCAACTATGTCACAGATACACTTAAGATGAACTAGACAACCCCCCTAAAGGTCAGGAGAGTTCTTTTTGGAGCAAGATCCAAGTGTTTGTTTGAGTAAATACATGTTTTTTTTTTAAAATTCTATATATGGTATTAATTTAAGGGTGCATTCACACCAGCTCTGTTTAATCAAACTCTAGCTTATTTCCATGGAAAGTCCAGTTCGTTTGGGGAGGTGTGAATGTGCAATCAAAGTGTAATCAACCAGGCAAATGACAACACAAGGTGCTAAATGGACATGGAACTTTCCCTTTACCAGGGGACATGTTCTGAATTTCATACAGGTTGACCAAAGGTAAGTAGAAATAAGGTTTGAACAGTACATTTAAATGCATTTAATTGTGATTGTATAGGTGTATAAATGGAAACGATGCATGAAATGTTTACAAAGCTGATTTTTTCACATTAAAGGCATTAAAACAAAACTTATTGTAGGCTACATTACAGTCAATATTTATTGTCTTTTGGAACATGCACGGAAAGGGATTAATTCCGTTTTTTGTTCACTTTTATTGCTCTAAACACATGTACTTTAGATAAATGTGTAGCTTGTCCCGTTTGAAGGTAAAAGAAAACAAAATTAACTGTCACTGCAGGAAGAAGGCAAAAATACGAGCCGCACCCAAACGCACCACTATTGCAAACTGCCGGAGACCCTGAAGGCAGCAGTCTTGGCAGGACAGGACTGAACCGCTGCAGTGGACCGCGCAGTGTTGACGACAATTACAAGCAAACCGGGAGATTTCTTCGCAGGAGGCGTTACTTTGGTGAGTAACGTTACTCTTGTACCTGGCGGGAGTAGACACCTTCGTGTTTCCTGTGTTTTAACAAGGTTAATAAATCCCCTGCGCGTCAAGCACGCAGGGGATTTTGGGGTTTCCAGGATGCTCGGTTTCATGGCCCGTTCTGAGGAAAAAAGTTGCTCGAAACCCGTTACAAAAACATTTCTCCATTTTTTAAAAGACGAAGTCCAAAATGTTTAAGGAGCAGTGTATGATTTGTGATTTCTTTTAACTGACTTTTCCAGTCAACGTGTCTGGACTAACGGTTGATGAACGACGGTTAACTCGGGGCTAACCGTCCAGTTTAAACAGACTAAGTTTGGGCATTAAAAAGTGGTGTGAGTTCGTTAAAGTGCTTGTTTTCTTTTAAACCATTTTTTTGTTTTTTGGTGACATACCCAGATTTGGAATCGACTTTTGGCGGCCACAGGTGACCCGGTCGGATGAGGGCGGGTGGGTGTACCGTCAGGTTGGTGGTCCCGATGAGCGCGGGAGCGCGCACACCTTCAGGGAAGCGGGTTCACCTGTGTGTCTTTGCTTTAGCCTTTTAAACATGAAGGAAAAACGGCAACATGTGCATACGTTTGATTAATTAAAGGGTGAGGGCCACGCTGTAATTTTGTAAAATCTAAGCATTTTTTTAGGGTCTTCTATCATCTTACCTGTCCATACCTTACCTGTCTTACCTGTCGAGGATAGAACTTAAACTTCCCATCAACAACCACATCAGTACCCCCACAATACATACATACAATACATCAACAAAATACAAAATAAAACCTGTCACCCAGACAGTTGCACCATCCATCCATTTTCTTGCGCTTATCCCTGATCAGGTTGTTGTTAAGCAGGAAGACCCAGACTTCCTTCTCCCCAGCCACTTCTTCCAGCTCATCTGGGGGGATCCCGAGGTGTTCCCAGGCCTGGGTCTTCCCCGGGGTCTCCTCCCAGTGGGACATGCCCAGAACCCTCACCAGGAGGCGTCCTCACCAGATGCTGGAGGTACCTCATCTGGCTCCTCTGGATCTGGAGGAGCAGCGGTTCTACTCTGATCTCCTCCTGGATGACCGAGCTTCTCACCCCGTCTCTGAGGGAGAGCCCGGACACCCGACGGAGGAAACTCATTTCTGCCGCTTAGATAGATAGATTCTTTATTGTCATTGTATCGATGAACATATACAACGAAATTTGGTGCTCAAGAAGATAATGCTTAAAAAGGTAAAAATAAATAAATAAAAAGACAATAATTAAAAACTCACACAGACATGAAGCATACTGCATCGGTCCCTTGGTCAAGTTAAAATGAAAAACTTGCCACAGATGTCTGTTTAGCAGCATTTAACATGGTGATGGCTGCAGGATAGAAACTATTTCTTAGTCTGTTTTTGTTTTTATGGATTTCAAACGTCTCCCTGAAAGGGTTCAGTTGGTGTCCAGGGTGTGACGGGTCTTGTAGAATCTTTTCAACATTCCTGAGAGAACGGGAACTGTGGAGATCTTCAGGTGTAGGGAGAGGCCAGCCGACTATCCTCTGGGTGACCCGTGTGACCCTGTGGAGCTCTTTCTTCAGGTGAACCAGACACAGAGGCAGAAGGTCAGGATGTCCTCTACTGTGCAGCAGTAGAAGGACACCGGCAGTTTCTCAGGGATGTTGTTTTTCCTGAGAACCCTCAGGAAGTAGAGACTTTTGGCCCTTCTTCACTCTCTCAGTAGAGTGCGTTCCCCAGGTCAGGTCCTCTCTGATGTTGACTCCCAGGAAGCAGAAGTCTAAACCCTCTCCACACAGTCCCCGTTGATGGTGAGTGGCTGAACTCCTTGATCTTGACCGTGTTCAGGAGCAAGTTGTATGTCCTGCACCACTCTGTCAGCTGCTCCACCTCGTCCCTGTAGGCAGACCAATAAAAAAAATAAAATAAGAAACCAATAACGATATTTATGTTTGTCGTTATATTTCATCACTAGATGACAGCTCTAGCAGGGAAGGTGATTTTTTTTTTTTTTTTTAATTTAATTTTTTGTACCATGTCAGGTGAATTTCTATGGAGCAATAGATTTATTTATAATATTAGGTGTAGCAGTTTGATTGACAGGTGGTTTAGCCAATGTCTGGCCATTATCATTGCTCATCAGTCATCATCATGAACGAACTGTAGCGAAGCAGTCACCAGTTAGTGCTAACTCAGCATTGGTTAACATTGTATACTACGATGCAGCTGTCACTTGAAACAAACAAACAAACAAAAAAAACACACACCCCTAACTATTCATAATTTTGTTTTTTTAAAATATAATTTTACCTGATGAGGTCACAGAGGATTTAGTTGCGTTTGGGAACACCCCTAGTGGTTGTTTTTGGAACTGCAAGTTTTCAGATTCTGTGTTTTGACGAATGAGCTGGATGTAGCTCCGAAGTCGGTGATAAATTTGAACTTCTTTTTTTAAAAACTGATTTTCTTGTTGATACTGTGAGAGAATGGTGTTTGTTACACTAAACAATGACAAGATACACTGATCTGATAACCCAACCAGTCAGCAAACAAAGTTATTGTTTACTCCTTCTGAAACACATTTGTCCACAGAAATAAAGAAATCGGCTGAGTCCTGGTTTCATAGGGTTTAAGAGTCAAATGCTATGATAACCAGGACATCCTCTTGTAGTTTTGCTCAGGGTTGTCATGACAACCGTGTACTGGTGTATGCTGATGGATTATGACACTTTGTTGGGCTTATGTTGTAGGTTGGCAGCAGAAAACACCTTTAACCATCTAATGAACTTTGTTTGAGTTGTACCAGGTTTTAACTCCTTCATATGTGCTGGTGTTTCCGTTTCTGCAGCATTTACGGGTGTCGGTGGTCTCCATGGTGATGCCTTTAACGATGTGTGGTGACATAAATGTTGGCTAGCCTGTTTGACTGTTGAAACCGGTGTTTTAGACGTGTCGCTCACATCTGAGTGAATCTGCAGCGTTTTCGCTGGTGCCGTCCTCTGAAGGACGCTATAGAACGGTTTTATGGGTTGACGGTAAGTGCTTTCTGCTTCCCAGCCTCTTATTTACAGAAGCCAGACCCACTTAATGATTCATGAGGTTTACAGTCTGTAAAACGCTCTGAATAATGAAAGGATGTGATTTGTGATGTCACAGGAAATGATCACGGAAATGTTGATGACAGTAACGTCTTTTTAGTGGAGTAGCAGCTTATCTCATTAGACTCTAACGTTAAAACTTTAAAAACACAAAAAAGGGTTGGTGTCTGTGTTTAGCCTTCTTTTGTTTTGGGATCATTACTCTGCTGGTAATAATACAAACAACAATGTGAAGGCATCAGTAAACAAATTAAAGTCAGTGACTCTCAATATGCTTTTATTTGTGAGGTGGAAACAAAAAAACCTTGAAAAATGAAGTAATTAATCGATAAAGTGATTTGATTTAAAACAGTCGTGGTGTTATAAAGGCTAATGTTTATCATTCATAATTTAAAGTTGATGTTTATCATTTCAATCGTGGGAAATATGTTGTAAAATTATGATTGTAAGTCAAAGAAAAATGTAAGAACATGATTTTCGTTATCTACTAAATTTATCAAATCACATGACACTTTTGACACTTTATCACTTCATTTTTCAGTTTCCCTCCGTTTTCATTTCAGATGTATGTTTATCACCTCCAGTCTGAACTTTGATCACTTTTTTGACGTCTTCCTTCTCATTCAGTTGCACTCATGAGATCAAATCTACCTTTTCAGAAGTGAGCTGGAGGAAAGACGATGCCGTTGTACAAAGAGGACGAGGAGGACTGGCTCACCATTTGTCTCAAGTTCATGCTCTTTGTTTTCAACTTTCTCTTCTGGGTAAGTTTCTTTTCTTTCTGTTTTTACTCTTGAACTCGGATCGTTTTATTTATCTTCAGGGCTGGATTCAGACATCCCAGTGAAAGAGACGGAGAGAGCCGGCGCCTTGGACACGTTATTCACCGTTGAGGCGAGAGCAGACAGTAAATCCCGCCAGGTTTATCGCTGAAGTCCTCGCTGAGTCACATTTGTCCCACAACATGAATTTTTATCACCACCATAACTTTCAGAGGTGTCGTAAGGGTTGCCGTGGTTATCTGAAACAGTGTTGCCTGGAGGTGACTGATAAATTAGTTTTTTACATTATTAAACAATAAATCAGATGGTTGTCTTGTTAATTTGGATTTAATGGCACCGCAGAGAAAGCTTAGTTGTTAACATGTTGATGAAAACATGCTCTTTTATTTCCCTCGTGGACTTCATCTTTACTTCCATGAGACGCCAACCAAACACAGAACTGTAAATCCTCAAGTAGTAACAGAGCGGAGAGACCAAGCTTCAGCTTCAACTCAGATACTTTTCAACAGTTTCCTCATTCATCTGGCTCATGATGGGAATAAAAACTGCTGCAGCTAATTACTGTGATTAAAACGTGGAGGAGGAAACTTCATTAAGTAACGTGATCTTCTGGATTCTTCTTCAGCAGATGAGAAGTTACATCCTCCCACTGCTGATGTCCATACCTGTTCACCAGTGTCACTGTCAGTTCAGCCTCCTCAGTTCTACAAATAAACTAAGTTTAACAGTCGGGCAAAACGATGTAAAACCACAAACATTCAGAAATAGGAGAGAAGTTAAGCTTCTTTGTTAATTTGACATCTGAGCAGTGATATAAAAACTGCTGTGACCCGGTCTGGGACCCGGTCTGGGACTCGCTCTGGGACCCGGTCTGTGACCCGATCTGGGACCCGCTCTGTGACCCAAGCACAGCGGGTCACCGCGGCACCATTCAGAACCAGTCTGGATGGGTCCAACTGCTGTCAGTGTTTCTGCCTGAACCACGTAACTGAGGGGAGGGGGTCAGCTACGGTGGCCCTCCAAAATGACTTTTAGCAAAGTTATCTTGAAGCTAACGGGTGGTTTGTGGGACCGGACAGCCCAGGTTTGTTGGTTCTGCTCATGGTCTGTTTTCATATGAACCAGAGTTGTTTCCTGCTAACATGATGACCTTCAGAATCACGTATGAGTGACATCACAGGGAGTTTGTCCAGCTCTTTTTACCAAATGTTCTGTTGCCACAAGATTTATGGAAATAGTAAACGTCTGAAAGGTTCTTTCCACAGAAATGGGCATTTTAAACTACATCTACTCCAAAAACAAACAAATCCCTCCAGGAATTTGCATATTTAACTTCTAATAAGTCCACACTTGTCCCAGTGAGGCACAGGAGTTGGACCCATCCAGGCTGGTTCTGAATGGTGCAGCGGTGACCGCCTGCCCACGGTCACAGTTCTGTGGCTGTGGCCAGTCCACCCACGGCCACAGGCCAGCCCACCCACGGCCACAGGCCAGGCCACCCACAGCAGTCATCCACAGCTGACGTCATCATGCTCGTCATTGTACAATCACAGTTGATGAAACCTGCACTCTGACCCCAACTTGAAGTCCACCTTATTGTCACGTATTTTGACGTGTTTTCGAGGTTTTTGGTAGAAGAAGTTACCTCAGACGACCAGCAGAAAACCTACGAGCTTGGTCTGTCTGTGAACCTTCTCTTCTTTGTCGACTGTGGACAGAAGGAGATGGGAGGATGAAGGGAAAAGACTCTGAAAGGCATTTCCTTTTTGTCAGCCTGTTAAACTCATGAGATGGATAAAACGGACCAGGAATCCGGGCCGGGTCAGCGAGCCAGGATTGTTTGTGAGGAAGTCGTCATCTCTGGAGTCACCCAGCTTCTTTTAACCTTGTTTTTCTTCTGGTTTCCTCTCTTTCTTCTGCCCTCTTTTATGACCCCTTTCACCCTCTTCCTCTGTTGATTTTCATGTTTGTGACTCATTTTCACTGAGCTGACTTTCTTTGAAAAACAAAATCAAGCTTTCTTCTCCTGGTCGTTCGATTTCTTTAAAAATAAAGTGACAGGAAGTGCACTCTTTTTTCCTCTGCCTTTGTCGAATATTTCATGTTGTCACATTTCCTGCTTGTGTGTCTTTTGTAACAATTAAATTTGATACTGCTGATTTTTTGTTTGTCTTCTGCGTCTCCGTCTGTGTCTCCAGGTGGGCGGAGCAGCTGTCCTGGGTGTAGGAGTCTGGACGGTGGTGGAGAAGGGCGTCTACTTGAATCTGCTGTCCTCCCGCGCTTTTGCTGTTGCCACCTACATCCTGATCGTGGCTGGAAGCCTGGTGATGGTGGCGGGCTTCCTGGGCTGCTGCGCCTTGATCCAGGAGCACAGAGTCTGCATGTCCGCTGTGAGTGACGGGACACAAACAAAGCCTTCACTTTGTTTGTTCCTGAGCCCACTTTACAAACGAAGCCTTGCGGTGTCGGCGTCTTGCACCTTCGGATATAGGAAATGTTTCTGGGTCAAAGCCGTAGATTTGTCCCACCTGTAACGAGAACCCAGATGTTCACGCTCTCGTGCACCCAGGTCTTTTTGTCTCTGAGCAGCCCTGTAGATGTTCTGCAGCAGAACATGGCTCTGGTCTGCTCCAACCCTGATTTAAGTTCTTCCAGCAGATGCTGACAAATGGCTCTGACAGAGCCCGTACTGTCCTCATTATTTTACAAAGACACAGAGCAGTGGGAGTGGAGCGGTGGGAGTGGAGCGCTGCCGCAGGACTATTTATAGGCCTGCCCATCAGCTGCTGATGGATGGAGCGGTTGGAGAGAGTCAGGGCCGTGCAGGAGTGGAGAGGACTGGGAAGCCGCGCTGCACTTGTCTCTACTACCAGTACTGACACGTGCACTAAGCATGAGTAAAAAGGTTAGATTATTAGCCTGTGAATTTAATATTTATAATTTATTTAATTTGACTCAAATAAAATCAGAACTATTTAGAACTGAAGAGTGAGATGTTTAAAGAGCCGGTACAAACCCAGCAGTTGGCACATTGTTGTTTTACATTTAGTTTTACCTTTTATTACCATTTACACAAGAATTCCCTTTTTTGTTTTGGCAGTAAATAAGAAAGTAAAATGCTGTGGGTGCTCTTTAAAATTGAGCACAGGGATAGGTTTCTGTTGGATCAGTTGATATGGATCTTATAAGTTTTTAAAATTAAACTGACCAACACTAGACAACACTGTAGAAGGTTCAAACTGTTTTATTCTTTGTCTAAACTGACCCCCTCCCATATCTAAGGACTATATGAGCGAGTTTTAAATAGCAAACTAAAGATTTAGCAGCACCCATCACGTCCTAGCTGAAATAGATTAAAACAAAAACAAAACCATCATGTGTTGATCAAAGTGAAAAGAGACTTCATGAAAATATGGAACTTTCCATTCTGGAACTCCAGCCATTTAAAGCAAAGTACTTCTGTTTTAAAAGTATGTAATTGGGATAATTGGCTTAAAATAATTCCAACAAATATCTTTTCAGACATGAGATGCATAATATGAACAACTTTATCAGTTAAAAACGCTTGGCCATTTAAACGTGAGTTATTTGTCTGTTGATCAACTCAGGACGTTTCTGTGAAAGTGATGAGGACAGACATGTGGCTTAGTGACAGTGTTGGTCATTTGTGGGACACCTGAGGTGTCCTTGTCCAGTTGCAGGTGTCCTCTCAGGCGTTGTCGTCCTGACGGGCAGCAGGAGCTCGGAGTGTCTCAGTGGCCGATCAAAACTGAAAATAACATTTTTGCATGTTTAATCTCGCTGTAATACTTGGTTAAAATGTTCTGCAGTAGCAGAGGAGGTGTGAAGTCCTCGACCTCCGGACGTCAGCACAGAGACACCAGACTCATAAAAAACTGTGTGAGTCTGAAATAGTGTCTTCTGTGGATGTGTGTCCTGCCTCCAGGCTGTCCACACCTGAAGCGTCTGCCTACACGGTGTCTTAAAAAAACAAAAAAACCAACCCACTCCCGGTGTGTTTCTCTCTGACAGCTGGACCCAATTAGTTGTGTGTGTTTATATTACATGACACTGACGTGCAGAAGAACACGTCCAGAAGTTTAGGCTGCTGTTATGTGACTTTTAGAAAGCTGTGGTTTTATGTTGCTCATTAGTCTCAGACTGGACATGTCAGGATTCTCATTAATGATGATATTTATTTAAAATTGTTGACATTTTTGTTTCTGTCTGCTGAGCTGAGGATTTCTGCTGGCTGATCATCTGACGTCTTCCTTTTATTTCTTGTTTTCCTGAGGGATACACGTTTGGCCAAAGTGAGACTTGAATGATCTTTAGTTTTTGCTGAGTTGTCGTTTGAAACAGTTTTGACATCGTCAAAGTTTCGAAGCTGCGTTCGGCGCCCTTTCAACGACACTGGAGGGAAATCCGATTTTACAGCCCGTGGGTTGTTTCCTGCTCGTCGTTTTTCGCCGCTGATAGTGGGTTATATTGATCTGTCAGGTGTGCAGGCAGCTTGACCTGGTTCAGGTGAGAACCGCCGATAATGACACGTCTCATCTTCCTCTTTTATCTCAACTACAGTATTTGATTTTCCTGGTGGTCATCTTCCTGATCGAGCTGGTGGCGGGAGTGCTGGCTTACGTGTACTCTCAGCAGGTAGGTGATCAGTGCTTATCAGTGACCTTAAACTGACCTGTGATCAGGAGTGATGACTTACGTTAGTGAAGGAAGTTGAACTAAAAGGTTTGTTTGCTCATCTGGAGCCACAGCTTCCAATCAGCTGATCAAACCATTCAAAATGGAGCATCCGCACACCCGAGACTTTCAGCCAATCACAGTCAAGAAGAGCAGCACTTAGTTCCCATTACAGAGTAAAAAAAACAAAAACAAACAAAAAAAAAGAAGGTAATTTTCTGTGCTCCGTAACGTTACTTAAACCAGACTTTAATTTAGTTTTGAAGTAAATGTCCAACAGTATTCTCTCTAACTTGATGTTAAGAAACTTCTCATTTAGCACCTCTTACCTGCACGTTGCATCCATCACAGATGGACTCACGAAGATCTGACGAAGATCTCCGGTACACGATTCACGCCAGTCACATTTAGAGTCACGTAGCGCATGTGGCAGAACCAGGTTTGCGGTCGTGCACGGAGGCGGTACGAGGGGCTCAGTGTGCCACGTCTTTGACTGTTGGTTGCTCTGAGCTCTGAGTTTTCAGGAACGCTAAAGAAAACAGTTGGTAATACACAATTTATGCTGGCACATGCGCTAAAATATGACACAGCGGAATTTTAATTACGATTTTATATTTCTGTTGGCTGATAAAACGCTGACTTTGACAAATCAGCACAGATGATGTCAGATTTTTGTTTTTTTTTTCTGTGTGATACATTGGGTCGACTTCTTTTTCTTTTTTTAATAATTTTTTTCCTTTTCTCTGCTCTGCATGGTTACTTAAAACAGAATAAAAAAAGGCATAATGCACACGTTTGCTTCCTGATGTTGACAGCTGGAAGACGAGTAGAAGCGCTGAGCCTCAGTTCAGTTTGAATGTGTTCAGTGTTTATTTCTCAGTTCAGCTGCTTGATTCAGAAAGAGAAATTCAGTCTCTCAGCGGCCACGTCAATGAGAAGAAGTGGACTCAGTGGTGAACGCGGGTCGTCTTCACAAGTCCCTCGTGTCGTTCAAGTCTGAGCTTTAAAAGGACAGAAGAGCTTCCACCAACTGAACGTCTCCGCTGCTCGCTTTCCTCGTTTCTAACAAAAACACAAGTGAAAAGCTGCATTATTTAGAGTCTGTTTTTGAATTTGCTGCTGTGTTTTCAGTCACAGCCGTGGCAGAAGTAACCGGTCCACGGTTACAGCCCGTTAGGCTCTGTGCCTTCGTTTTTCTGTTGCTGTATTTGTTGAATTTGTGACGGTGAATGAAGCAGTCGGTAGTATTACTTGAGAATATCTGATTATATTAACTTTGTTCTTGTCCTGATCCCCGCCGGTACTTGTCCGTCACTTCCAGCTGAGTAATGAGCTGAGACTGCAGCTCAACCAGACGATGACCACCAAGTACGCCCAGCCGGACATGGAGACCATCACGTCAGCTGTTGACAAACTACAGCAGGAAGTACGGATATCTTAGAAATGATGACAGTCTTTATCAGCATGTAGCCACACCCACTTCCTTAGAAATGTGTTTGCTGTCTGCAGCACCGGTGCATTTAAAATGATTCAGACAGAATTTCTTCAGTATTCCAAAAGAATTTACACAAAGTGTTTCTCCAGGACAAGTGGCTTTGTCAGAGAAAAGTAGTTTTTACGAGGGAAAAAGTTTGTTTTCAGAAAGAGCGCTGGCTTTCCCTTCACCTGGAGGGATGGTTGGTTAATAATAAAGAAAGATTCCTGACATGAACTTCCGTTCCCGCCTCCCCAGTTCAAGTGCTGCGGCAGCAGCAACTACAGGGACTGGATGGTCAGCATGTACATCTCATCAGACCAGGGCGAGGACAGACTCGTACCCGACAGCTGCTGCAAGACCATCACCCCTCGCTGCGGCAAGAGGGACCACCCCTCCAACATCTACAAGGCGGAGGTTAGTGCAGGAGATGACAACACTTGTGTTCAGGCTGACCTCATACACAGAATATGCCACGTTTTATAAAGAAACAATGTATGAACCAGAGTGATGAGTTAAAGGATCGCTCTGTAAATAGCCCGGTTTAATCAATTCCCTGATCGGATCAGAGCCACAAGTAACAGCAGATGGAAGTAAATCATCCACAGATGAGCCAGAACATCACAATCTTCACAACGGGGTACTTAAAGGAATACAGGGACGTTCGGTCCAGTCCAGGTCTTTACTAGACGTTAATGAGTTACTGAACAGAAATGATATCTGCCGATGAATAACTTTAACGTTAGCCACAAGGCCAAGTAGCAACATCAGAAAAACAGCTAAAGTGTTTGACAAGACCCACAAATGTGATGATGGGAATGTGTTCTCTGCAGACCGACTCGGGAGTCTTTATCTCTGCAAGTGGACAGAAATTTTATTTGGAAAAAAAAAAAAAGGAAGGCTGTTTATACTTCCTGGACATTTCAGACCAACTGACTACCAAATGCAAAATGAGGAAGAGAGTTCATGACTTCCTCTTCCTGAGAAATGTCTCAGTTGTCTTCTCATACAGTTGATTGAAAGTTAGAACTTTGCCTCTGGTGCTCAGTAGCTCCATAATCTGAGGTAAACTCACAAGGCTGTCAGCGATTAATGCTAATTAATTTTAGCGTGAGCTATCTGGTTTATCTGAGGCAGAGACTAAGTTGTTACAAAACGATTGTGAAGAAATAACTTTAGCTAACATTAGCAGACTTAAAAACACTTTGACTTAACTTCGAGCAAAATGAGATTTCTCTGTTGATTTTCTGGACTGGAAATTTACACCTAAATCAAAGCAGACATTTAGGTTTGGATTTAGGAAATAAAATAAAATGCGTTGTGCATCCACTTGAAATACCTGAAATCAGCATCATAGGAACTGCAGACATTGTTTTAATTTTAGTTTTTAATTTTTTTGACATAAACGGATGACGGTTCAGGATCTTCCAGCTGGAAGCTTCAGATGTCTCAGTTCTGGTTCCTGTGGAACTCCTACTGAACAACCATTGGTTCATCTGGTTCTAAAGAAGCAGACCCGCCCCCGAACTGCCACTGATTGGCAGTTTGGGGGCGGGTCTTACAGGTAGAACAGCAGCGATCTAATCTTGGAGTTAAAGATTGTTTCTGCGAGATGACGTCTGATAACTGAAGACTCCTCCTGCACCACTCGTCCCGATGTCACTTTACAACAGAAAGCAGACAACAATAGTGCAGTTTCAAACATGTCTTTGACAGCGTGAGCTCTGCAGAAATGAATTAAAGATGAGGTGTTGAACTTTTATCGAAGCTGCACAGGAGACATTTTTCTGCCTTGTGTGTAAAATCCTCTGTTTTCTCCTCTTATCACTCACAAGAGTCAGGAACAAGAGTCAGGGCTCAAACCTGAAGGTGAGCCCCGAGTATGAAAAAGTCATTCAAATGCTGTAGACGAAGAAGAAGGGAAAAATAACGAAATAAAAACTTTAAGACCTGCAAAAGTGGAGGACACGTGTGCTGAAAACAAATCCAGCGAGTTAACCCATTTTCTTCTGCTGACGGGAGTATTTTGAACGCTTCTGTTCATGAATGTCTCACTCTGCAGGGCGGTTGCATCACGAAGCTGGTGAAGTTTTTAGCTGACCATTTATTGATCATGGCCCACTTGGGGATCGCAGTGGCCTGTCTGCAGGTAAGAAAAGCAAAAATACTGTTGCCATGACGATTCAGTAAGCGGTAGGTGTTTCTGTTGACCTCATCTGGGTGATCCCTGCTTTATTCAAGATTAATTCAAATTCTCTAAAACACGAGAAACTGCTTTTACCTCTGCAAATGAACAGCTGCTCATTATTGGTTATTACTTTACAAAACTCCGCCTAATGGGTTTTAATCTTTCCTGTTATTGAAAGTGTTCCGGGGGAGGTCAACAACCTGGACATGGACGTTTCTTT
This sequence comes from Zenarchopterus dispar, assembly GCA_028564865.1. Classification (NCBI taxonomy): domain Eukaryota; kingdom Metazoa; phylum Chordata; class Actinopteri; order Beloniformes; family Zenarchopteridae; genus Zenarchopterus; species Zenarchopterus dispar. The sequence goes on from JAOWBL010069638.1 coordinate 18,735, forward strand.
TCATGTCACATTAGTCTCTCTGTCGCCGTTGTCTGATTTGTTTGTTGTTGTTGTTGAATTTGTTCCTGGAGGAGACGGACTCCAGCTTTTAACAACTCGCGACGCTCGCATGTTTTTGTGTTATTTTGTAAAGGTTTAGCAGCGTAAATGAATATTTTGCTACACTGATGAGCACTTCAGTCCACTCCAGCTCAGTTTTAGTTAGGAACCAGGGAATTGTGGGAAAAATCAGAGGGACAGAATGTTTCTGCCATAATTAATGAGACTTCTGACGGCAAAAAGATAAGAAGAGCTCGAATGTAATCTCTGTGGTAAAGCAGCTTCTTATCGCCAGATGATCCAGAGAGACTCTACTGAGCATAGAAATCAGATAAATAGGGTTAATATTCCTAAAGAGATGCACATGAAGCATAAAAATGCTCTGTTAAATGACTCCACACCAAACCAGCTGTTTTTTCAGTCTGAACAAACAATTCCCTCATGTGTGACGTTGTCACCTCCCGTCTCACCTGACCTGAACGGTTTGTTTGTTGTGAGATTCTGGCTGGTTCTGGACGTCCACCTGGGTCCAGGTCTGGTGTTGTTTATGTCCTCTGTTGTGTCTTGTGTTGTTTATGTCCTCTGTTGTCTCTGGTGGTGTTTGTGTTTATGTCCTCTGTTGTCTCGGGTGTTTATGTCCTCT
>JAOWBL010069639.1:0-19414 GCA_028564865.1 Zenarchopterus dispar
TATATATATGCAATTGGACCGACAAAGAGAGCTGCAGAGAAGAACAGAACACAAGAAAACATTGAGGTTGCAAAAATAGTCAGACTGGAAGGGGAAAGATGAAAAACAAGACAATAAACAACGCACGCTCGGGGGCTGATGAGACACACCTGTGAACGATCAGGGGACATGAGAACAAAAGGAAGTCTAACCTTAACTTAACACACGAGAAATCAGAAGGCGCTTCTCCACACGTGTGCTTGCCTGTACTCGTATCCTTGTGTACTTGTGAAACATCATCAGTCAAAGTACTGCTCCAATTTTAAGTCTGAATCCAGACACGCACGGTTGAAATCCCCGGATGTGTTAACGCTCTGCCCATTTTATCGAGGATGCAGTCACTGGAGACTCGTTTAGACTTGAGATGCCAAAGTATCCCAGGATGTATTTCACATCAAGAAGTAGATGTAGTGGCAGAGGAGAAAGTTCTAACTTTTTTTTTTAAGAGTGTGGTTTTAAGATGTTTTAATGAAAGAACATAGTTCTTGCAACTTCAAATTTGTGGGTAGGTTACCAAGATAAAGTGACAGGTATAAATACTTTTGCCAGAGCCTTGTTGAATCATATCTGAGTGTTTATGTTCAATTAAACTGTAGATGTTTTTGAATATGTGTTAGCCTGCTGGCTCAGTTGAGATACCATCAACTACACAGATACACTGCTGTTTCAAGTGTAAAAAGACCAAATTGCATCCTCCCGTGCACCCTACTACCTTCTCCAGCGTTGTACCTGCCAAGTGTGAACTACAAAGTCCACACGGCCAAACTTAGCATACTTGGGACTGACGAATGGACAGACTTTCAAACTAGAACAGGAAGGAAACCAAAGCAGATGACAGCTAACAGCTTAGACGAACCTTGTTTCATTCTCAGCATAGGAGCAAATCAGATCTAACTTCAACACATCAACATAACCTTTTCTGCTCAATTTTGTTTCATTAAACCATTTTTCATTTTCTGGCTGTATAGAAAAGCTTTGGAAAAGAAAAAAAAATATCTCTAAATTTACAGCCTCATTGCTTTGTTTGCTCCGTGACTTTGTAATGAGTAGTGATCAAAAAGGGTGCTTTTTCATGGTATGATGTGTCTCTAGTATTATTACTGTGTGTGCAGCCGAGCTGCAGTCACCCAGGATGTTCTTAGTGGAACGGCCATTTGTAACAAAGAAAAGTTCTTTAGCCATGCTTCCCTGCTTGCTGGCAATTACAGCTCCATTGGCTGAATCATTAGGGTAATTCACTTACAAAGTGCTCTCCGGTCTGTTTTGAATAGTCAAAGTGTTCCACCATTTCCCTCAGGCACAGGGCCAGTGCACTCACATTTCGAACCAGTCAATATAAATGGTCACCTCCCGCCAGCTCGTAGCCTCAAGATTCTCCGCACTCAGGTGTACTGTTCAGTACTCACAGGACCTGAAACACTTTGCGTCGATGTGCATGAAAGGTTCCACTTCTATAAATGCCTTTGGTTCTGCTGGTGTTTTTGTTGCCTTATTCACTTTTTCAGCTTTAAGGTTGAGAATATCTAAACTGGTATTTAATCTTTAATCACTTACAGTGTCTTAGCTTTAACATAGGTCTACTAAATTCTTATACTTGCATTTCCCATACTGTACACATCCCATGCAGTAGAAAAAGCTTCAGAGCAAGCTTAAGGCTAATCCATTCAACTGGCTGTCTATATTGTTAGATACTAATGTTCGGCTGACTGTAAATTGTGGTATCAAGAATTCAAAACTCAAGACAGTTACTGCCATTGTCTATGGCAGTAACTGTCATAGATAAATTAAGTTGTATTTTTAAGTCACTAAAACCGATTGATCCAAGTGCACTTTTGATTAACATGTGGCAAATTTTGTTACTATTCACCACAGTACTACCTAAACTAAAACATTTGAGTTAAACAAGTTGCATTCATAGTTGATTCCCATCCTATTTTTAGTTGCACTGTCTGGAAGCCAGAAGTAACTACAAAGTTGAAGTTGGCTTTCGATGTGTTGTTTGGTATGATTTGGCATGATTTTTTTTTCTTTTTCCAAACTTCCAAATCAAAAGCTATGAATTGGAAGCTAATTTCAGGGCTGTCATATATGGTACAATTTGAGTTATACTGCATTGCATTTGTACTCGGAAGTTGGAATTCCTGAGTTCCATGTAGGAAATTTCAACTGGAATGCATTTGAAAGTCAGAATTACACTTTATCAAGCTGGGGAAACCTCACCTACTCCAGTCTGAAAATCAAGCATTACTACTACTCTTGTCAATTTTCCTGTTTGTAACAATTCTGCTGTTTTTTTCACATGAAGTCAGACAGACAGTACTGTGGGTTTTTTAATCAGTGGAAACGTTATGCTGTTTGTGCTGTATGCACTTAGTGGATTAGTATTGCTAATGATGGCCACCAGAGATAAAGGGCGCATCTGACATCTGGAAAGGTCCATTTTCTAATTTTACAAATGAAATGTAGTTACAGTGAGTGATGTCATTCTGAATCGTGACTTCTTAATTCCGGGGCAAATGGAAAGCATCATTAGTCTTTTGTAGTCAGTAAAGCCTACATGAATTTAATTTATTTTTATTTGCCTAATTTATGGTAAATACTAACAAGAAAACGGTGTCAAGGATGAGATACATGTCTAATTTGGTTAAAGAAATTCCTCATCTTTATCAAGCAGTCATGTGGTAAAAGACTTCTAGTGGTTCATGCGTTTTTTTTACTTTTGTTTTTATTTTTTAGCACACAGTAATTGAAAGTTAGTCTTCAGCTACAGGTTAATCTACAGAAGTTTACTACAGTCCAAAAGGTCACATGATTTTATTACATCGTATTGGGGGGTTTAACACAAAGTTAACCTCTAACCTAGTGTCCAACCTAGTGGGTAAAATTGACCTAGTGTCTTTAGAATGTCTCATATACACCATTATAAATTAATATGTAATATGTCAAGGTCCAACTTGAAAGTGAAAATTCAAAAATAGATTTTACATTGCAGTCATTCATCTTTTTACATAGTAACTTACATTGGAGGGCAGTTTGGGTTCGGTATCTTGCCCAAAATTCATGTAAGTTTGTGATCTGATTCAAGGATAACCAACCATTCTATTTCCTTTGCTACAGCCAACCATTTTATGTTTTTTTTTTTTTAAAAAAAGAAGCATTTTTATTTACAAATGTAACCATGGGTAAAAATCAGGCTATATTGAGGGGTGAAGAAGACTGAGCTGCAGCAGCTTACCAGACATGTCATTTTAATCAACACAAGCAAGTTTGGACAATAAATTGAGGTAACAATGCTCATTTTCCAACAAAACCCTCTTCTCCGTCATTGCACACTGAGTGAGAACATTTTGTTTGACAAACATTCGGTACTTTTTATGTTATAAGTGAAACTGTTAAATAACTTGAATATAACACCTATCAGTCATTGCAGGTTGACAGCATCATAACTTTGGGGTTTTAAGCCCTCCCCGTTGTCACTTCTCACTAGATTTAGCAGTTCCCTATCATTTAGTTGGTGTCCTGGGTACTTTCGATCCGCTTCATAGATGTATACATGTAATTCTGTACTAATTACATGTTTTCACATTGGATTGCCGTTTTCCACATGCTAAGTACCAGTATCTGCATAAAGAAATTTGCAAAAGTGGTCTGCAGATTGATGTAAATTTACATGATGAGGACCCACCCATGCTGCAGAGCAAGATGGGATTGGTGGTGATTGGACTGAACAGAAATGCAGCAGATATACACTAAACCTAGTATCCTACATTGTGTGTACCCACATCTGATTGGTGTATGACATTTGGCAGTAAATAGTTTAGTCAATTAATCAAATGTCAGCCTGGGAAAAGCAAATGGCAGGTGTTGCCTGATAAGAGTGATTGCTTACGGGAAGAAATTAAGTGCCAGATATAAATGAGAACTTAGAGACACACGGGCTCAGACTTGGGAAGTGCTGCAGGGCACAAAGCATCACGCTACTCTATCTGCAGAGCAGTGGTTAATTTAAGTAAGACATTGTCTCTTCATCCTTGAAATGAAACCCTTTACAAATCTCTAAGGGACAACCTGGTCATCAGACCTCACAGAAGATTTTAAGGCGCCTTCAAGGACTGCAGTTAATTTGCAATTCTTGCTTTACCTCTTTTTTTTTAAATCATGTCTTCTTCAGCCCATGCATGTCCTCTTCTTTTCTTTGGCACTGATGGACCACAATAGTATGTCCATTTACAGTGCAATGCCTCCATCCATATTCAGTAAAGCTCTTCTCCTGCATCAGAGCGGTGCATGTCAGGAGAGAGAGGAGAGCGACGCCATGTCTCCCAGGACAGATGTGTCTGGCTCCATTTTCAAGTTTAGTCTCATTAGCAACAGTTTTCCATATGAAACCACTCTATCTTTCTGGCTCTGGAATGGTTACATGGCTAAAAGTATTTTAATGTTGTGAAATGCATATTCTTTCTGCAGCCACTTTTAAGAGCAGAAAAAAAGGCTGTTCTAAGTTTGTCACAAGAGCTGTGAGCACCCTCTAGTGTTTGAAAAACATGCTTTTCTCTGTAATTATGAAAAAGGCGAACAACAGCTGGGTCACAGATGCCACGTTGAACATTTAGCAGCATTAGCACCAGTAGTAATAGTACTAATTGCTCTGATCTAATAGCTGGATTTATTTTCTGAACTTGTACCACCCACATATTGATCTGGTTTTCTGAGAGCATTTTGTCTCTGGGAGAAACTTCAATTCAACATATGGACAGAGGACGACAAGGGCAGGGTTATAAATCACAAAGAAGGGTACTGGAAAACACAAAACTACATCAGTCCATCATTCACAACGTGCCTCTGCAGCCACAAACGATCCACGAAAGGTTTCAAATGGTAACTCTTGTGACCAGACTAATTATTTTTAGCATGATCACTGGTGTCTGTTGGTATGTAAGACAATGTCTGCTGCACCTCTTGTTAGTAGAAGCATAAGCAGTAACAGAGGAATGCAGCAAAAACCACTAGTAGTGAGAGTTGCTCTGTAACAAAAACACTGAAAAACACTACAAAGCTTACACAAATCCCTTAGTATGATGCTGATGATGTGTCATTTATCTCACATGATTGCATGAAAATGACTGATTTTGCGTCCCTTGTACAGCAGATAAATTTCCTGTATCTCCTCGATTGCTTCTCTTTCTTTCACACATGTGCAGTCTTCAGAAAAACTTAGTATAAACCTAGCTTCATAATTCATTTGCACATTTTTCCCAGTATTGATGGACTCACTATGGTGGAGCCATTAATATCACTGACTCAAAATTGTGAAGGAAAATTATCGCCTGCAGCTATGACACACCATGCTCTTTTCCACATATGTAATTGTAACACGTTCTGCTCAAATCACCTGTTTTTTTTCCAGCATTCCCACTGTTCTGTCACCATTTTTGCTGTCCTGTCATGCGGGTGACAACCAAAGGGGAAAAAAAATCTCCTGGTTGTTTCAAATTTCCTAAATTTGAAAAAAAAAAAAAAAATTCTGAAAAACCAGAATGGTGTTGGCATGAAGCCAACGTCTTTATTATAAGCCACATGGGAAAGTTTTCTACAAGAGCCATACATACTCAGAAAAGGACACAGAGCATCTTTGATGATAATATTGTAGAAATGCAGCAGATACACTATATATAATATGTACAAACTTTATATGCTTGATGCCTTAAGCAAAGTGTCTTCTGAAGTGTTGTGTAGAGCAGCAGGCCTAAGAACTGTTTATATTTTTCATGGTCCCCTTATTTCCCTCACAATTTTTTACAGCTTGCTCAAATATTTTTGTCATACTCTATTATGCTTTTTTTTAAATGAATTGCTACGTGAGAGAAAGATGAATTGATCTGTTAAAAGCATGGTTAGTCTTTTAAAAATGTTAAGTAAAAATGTTTTGCTGATGTTCTTTTTTCCTTGCCTGTGCGTTTCTGAAAAAAGCTTTAAACATCGATTAAATTTAGTGTGCTGGAGGGGATGTTTGGGTGCATTTTTGAAGCATACTATAGACATTCTTCTGTTAATGCCGAGCTTTAAATAATCATATATAACCTGTAATCTCTTCCTTTTGTTGATATTGCTAAGGATCATGCAAGTTGTATGGATTTTTAGTTTGGATGAACAGTCTATTTCACCATGAGCATCATGTACAATTACTCAAATCCTTGGGATGGAACTTGTAATATTGCGTAAACATAAATACTGACAATAATAAAATATCATTAAGTTCTAATAGGGTTAAGGGATTGCAAATTTGTGATTACTGCACCTTTAAAATTAAGGAGATTTTCTATTACGTCTGCATGTTGAATGACCGCGAGGACCATGGCAAAACCTTTAGCTTTCATCTCTTGAAGTATTTAGTTGTGTATTTTGTAGTGTGTTTTAGATCACATCTGCCATTTTATTGAGTGTGTGTTGTAGAATTTGTTGGCGCTGAATCTATACAAGTGAAATGATTGCTGTGGCACTATAAAACACAAAGTTCGTTCAATACAAATGATACAGTAATCTGCGTTAGCTTTATTCCTGTCGGAGGGTAGTCCATCATGTGCTCAAACATTTCCAGGTAATAGTCTGGAGAATGTTAGATTTATAATTTGTTGTTATCTTTTAGTGGCAAACTGTGAGGGGAAAAAAGCCTTCAGTAAAATTTACCTAATCTTCCTTTCTTGACTGGCATCATTAACCAAAGCCCCAAATACACTTTGTGTTAGGATAAATTGTCTGGATAATGGCATTTAATTAGCAAGTCTTAGCATTTACACAGAGCATTAATAGGCTTAGTATTGTTATCTTGATTCAGCCCACGCTATGAAATGCAAATTACTAAGGAGGTGCTGGCAGATTTGGAAAGTAAAGGAATATGGCTTGTGCCAGCCACTCGGGGTCCAGACCAGCACTGACATGGCAGCAGAAGCAGGTAATAGTTTATAGTTGTGTTCTCGTTCAGAGAGCAAGCAGCTTAACCACTGGTAGTCCATCTCTCGCCCAGGCTCCAGCTGGCACTGTTTTAAAAGAGAGGTGGGGATTAGCAGAGCTGCTGCCACAATCAGCAGAACCGCTGCCCCACAGCTCCCCCCACAGCTGAGCCTGTACCACACCCCAACACCACAAGGAGAGATTTATGACAAAAAACTCATGTCTAGCTGAAGGTTTTCTGGCTTGTTCAAGCTCGCTTAAACAATAGGCACAGCTTCGTCACTTCTTTAATTTCCGGGCAACTCACAGTGTAAAGTTTTTTATTTATGCCTGGTCTTCAAATGAGAATTTTCGTGAAAGAGATTATTCATATAAAGCTACATTAGTTGAATTTGGAAACACAGTCGTGTTTAAATGATAAACTGGGTGTGATAACAAATTGCTCTCTTACCCACCTGTGTGGCCAGTTGTCCCTTCAAGCTCAGGTTATCCTCAACAGATGTGGAAGACGCTACAAATTATTGTAGTGATCTGTAAGGACTCAGTGTTCTTGTGTTAATACGTTCAATCAGAAGTGGCCCATATTAGAGACAGTTTGTGAGTTGAGTGTTCAATAAAGCCACAGAAAAGAGCTCAATCACCTGCCGCCTGTGTGGTCATTCAGACGTTACAGTTTCTTTACTGTTTGAAATGTGTTTGCTCTGTACAAAGATTTCCTCTTAGAACCTGGAGCCACTCTTCCAGTTAAGGGGTCACTTCCCCCGGAGCTCCAATTACCACTAGGACCACTGTTACTTTAGCTTTCCACATCTTTTCTAATCTCTCTTTAAACTCTGTATTTTTCAAGTTTTTTTAAAAATTTTTCTTCCTTCTTGATGTTGCTGTATTTTTGGGATACTACATCTATTGTCACTGCCTTATTGTGGGGTTTTACGACAGAGACTTGAGTATGTTACTACGATTAAAGGATTCTGCATTAGACTGGTTGAAGTTCAATTCCAGATTCCAGTTTGTTACCATAAATGATGAGCCTTCCTCATAAAAGACTGAGCCACAGTTCCACGGGGTTCAGTGATTGAACCTTTTACCTGGATGACCCATAACGTTCTCCAGGTAAATTCAGATAAAACTGAAGTTGTTTTATTTGAACCTGAGCGCTTAGGGGACATACTGTCTAGCTATGTAGGTATTTTAAATTGCATTACCTTGACCTGTAGTACTACGGTTAGGAAATTTGGAGTTGATTTTGGCATATTAAACAGGTTTTTTTCACCACAATATTGCTAAAATTAGGAACATGCAGAATGATGCAAAAGAACTCATCCAGACATTTGTTACTTTGTGATTAGACTTTTGTAAATCTTTATTTTTTGGGTTGTCTTAAATTATCTAAAAAAAAACTCCAACTCATCCAAAATGCTGCAGTCAGAGTTCTGACAAGAACTAGCAGGAGAAACCCCATTTCCCCAGTTTTAGCTTCTCTTCATTGACTGCCTGTGAAATCCAGAATGGAACTTAAAATTGTTCTCCTTCCATATAAAGCCGAATGACCAAGCTCCATCATATCTTAATGACTTCAGACCCCTGTGGTAGCCCAGTGGTTACAGAGGTGGGTTTGGGTATGGAGGACCCAGGTTTAATCCCCCAGGTTAACAAAGGCAACCCGCTGTGGGCCCCTGAGCAAGGCCCTTAACCTCCAACTGCTCCCTGGGTGCTTCAGCAGCCCACTGCTCCTAGTCTAACTAGCAATGGGTTAAAAGCAGAGGACAAGTTTCAGTGTGTTTCATAAAATATGTACTGACAATAATAAAGATTATCTTATCTATTATCTCTCCTCTGGAACCAGCTGCCAGTTTGGGTTTGGGAAGCAGATACCCTCTCTACCTTCAACGTTAAAGTTAAAACCTGCCTTTTTTAATAAAGATTATATTTAGGGACAGCTCAGGTGACCTGAAACATCCCTTAGTCCTGCTGCCCAAGGCCTAGGTTACTGGGGTACCTCCTGTGATGCACCTCTCCTGTTCTCTTCTACTCCAACTCTATTAATGGCACTGCTGTTGTCATTAACCTGTGATCCTTCTTCCCAGCAGGTGTTCTTGATCTGTTGTTGTTCTCTCCTCTTTCCTGAGGCTGGTTACGCCAGAGGTTTCTTCCTGTTAAATGTGACTTTTTTTCGTTTCACAGTTCCCTGGTGCTTGCTGACAAACCGGGGATTCTATCAAAGAAAAATGTTGATGCGATTTGCTGGTTTCCTTGGTGAATAGTTATTATTGTTATTTTATCGGCTCTGTATTAATTGGACTACTTTGTAATTAGCTGAACTGTGTCGTTGAAGTCCCTTGAGATGACATTTGTCATGATTTGAAACTATATAAATAAATAGATAAATAAATAAGAACATCAGTGGGGAGAGAGAGCATCTATTTTGGGTTGTAGATCACTATATTGAAGCTTGTCTGATTTGACTCTAAATTTGTGCTCCACGGTTCCTTTTAATTCTAGTTGAAAGTTTATACTATTCCAGTATAAAATAGTCGCTTATCTGTAGGATTTGCAACCTCGACTTTAATCTGCAGTCAGGATATACAACAATCATTGCAGAGTTCTAGTTATACAAGAACTAGTCACTTATTACTTAACTGGACAAATCCCTGGAGAAGTAAATGCTTACCAGTATATGTGAATTTGAAAAGATTTGCTATGTGTTTATTATTTGGAAACTTCTAACGATCAGTACCATTCAGTGCAATAAATAGACATATAACATATTGAACACTTACTAAACCTGCTATGAATTATGGTGAGCCCTACATTCTACATACTGTACATCTGCCCACTTATTTGATCTAGAATCTGAGCCGTGTAAGTAAATTGATTATTTCAATCCATTCCCGATAGTTACGTACAGATTTGTATTGTGGAGACTGAAGACGAGTTGTGATGACCTGAACAAAACTCTTGCATCCTTCATTACAGAGTAACGCTGTCACCATGTTTCCTTTTTGCATGCAGTGCACACAAACCCATGTATGCACACTTCCATCTCATATCATGCACACGCAACTTTGTGATGAATCATTCATTTAGTGGCACGTGAAATAAGAAATTGTGTCATTTCACTTGCTGCTTGGCTGAATCCAATCACTCCCATATTAATAGTAATAGGAAATTATGCAGATCGGCTAACCTTTCCCACAAACACCTGCTTGTGGAGACTCAATAACCACTTGTGAAGATGGTGTAGAAATTTGCCAATGAACAAACAAATGAGCAGTATGGGGAAATCACACTACTTCGATGTGTCTATTTGGAGCCATTATGTAAATAACATTTTACTCATGTTCAGGCACAGTAAATGATCCCTGACTGGTGGCCTTCGCCTTTTGCGATCAAGAAGCAATATGTGTATAACATAAGGTCTGTCTAGATGAGATTCCAGCCAGCATTTGTACGTGGGTTTATTCCATGGTGGCCCTGCCTGTGTTTGCTCATACGCACTCTGAATTAGATCGGCCTGGATGTAGCCCAGCTGGTTAATTTTCAAATGTTATGCTTATGTCACCAAAACTCCACACAGTTTTCCACTCTTTTTTATCCTATGCCCATTTAGTCCACTTGCATCTGTTGTGAACCCCTAGTATTTGGCCCACATACGTTTTCCATTTTGGGCTTAAAAAACAAAAACTGTATGGGGCCTATGCTACATGCCCATTTCACTTTGCACACTTTGCGAGACTGGTTTCTGATAATTCTCACTGGTTCACATAAGCTCATGCACACAATCAGATAAGCTACCACTGATGTTCTCCTTTGTCTTGCTGTTTGCCTTCCCACAAAGCTGTCTGACTGAGTAATGAGAAGTGATCTCTTGGGCTTGATCCAATCATAAAAGTTTGAATTGCATAAAACAGGACACAGAGGGCTTATATGAGACAGAAGAGGAAGAAACAAGGAAGGGGGTGCATGCAACACATCATTCGTATCTGTAATGCTTACACTTGCAAGTTGCCCACTTCTCTGTGCAGTCATGAGTTTCTGTCCAGTCTGTATACTACATATACCTAGCACCAACTTGAGAGCTCCAGTTGAGGAGTGCTTGAGGTCTATGGCCTCTGCATTCACAACCTATTAACACAGAAAGGCCCCATCACCCAGCTTAGCCATGCATGTGATGGAGCCTCTGTAATACAAATTGTCTGCACCACTTACAGCAGCTCCACCAGAGAGCAAACATGACAGCCATTAATTGGAGCGGCCCTCAGACTGGGACAGGCTTCAGGAGAGAGAGAGCCCACCGATCAGGTGGAGAAGGCAGACCGGGGCTGGGGTGGGTGGGTGAATGTATGAATGGAGATAAAGGGAAGGAAGATGGGAAGAAGAAAGCAAAGAAAGAGTAATTGAGGAGATAGGACAAGAGGGTAGGCGTGGAGGGGGAAGACGGATGAAAGAAGACAGGAAGACAGGACTTGAAGAAAAAGGCCAGTTGATGCTGTTAGGAGCTCATTTTCTCCAGGAATCTATTTGCATTTTTTTTTCACTGAGAAAATTGAAGAGTTTAGAAAGTTTTTCACATTAAATCCCAAAAAGTTACTGCCTGAATTGCAGCAAAATGTGTGCAAACTGCTAATTATACCAGGCTACAGTGATACTGCTGTTAATGCAGATGTAAAACTCATTTCTATTTCCTTCATGTCAAGTGAACATAATGCAAAATCAAGCTTGTGTTTATAGTTTAGCATTACTCAAAACATACAAGAAATCCCCAGTTTGTGCATGTAATAGTTATTTCCGGTGCAGCTGTGTGTTACTTCAACTCTTCTAAGTTTGTTCATGCCAGAGACAGGCCAGACATGGCTCAGAAAGTTGCATTTAAGAGTGACAAGGAGTTATCTGCAATAATGAGCAGCACAGTCTGCTGACACCAGCAGTTGCTTAAGATTCATCCTCAGACATAGAGTTCATAAATTGTGATGGATGGGACCTATTCTAGATGAGTTCTTACCTCCTGAGTACAAAGAGTTCAATTTATTTTTTAACTATCTTTGCAAAAACTGAGCTTTAGGGTTCACTCCCTTTCTAATTTGATTGTACAGTACAGATGCACAGATCACAAATTGTTTTGGTTGTTGTCAGTTAAATTATGTCAATCAAAGCTATAATCATTAAAAATGCACTATTTTTCTTCAAAGATGTCTGTTATGGCTTTTGTACAGTTTGTTCAAATGTATTGCTGAACCTTTTGTTGCTGAACTTGTGCACTTTCACAACAGTGCTGCGCCACGTCACCCTAGCAACCAAGGGAAATAGAGATGACCATGATGGTGGGGAAAACAAATGTCGTAAGATGAGAACATGCACTTTTTATATTTTTTTATATTTGCAGCAGTAAGTACTGTCTTCTCAAAGCAAGAGGATTCTGGGTTTGAATCAGTTGAGCGGGAGTATGGAGAAGCTTTTCTGTGTAGTGTTTCCTTTAAAAAAAAAGAAAAAAAAAAGATGGACTTGTTTCCTGCCTAGTCCAGTGTGTTTATTTGATCAAACATTTCACAGAAGAATTTTAAGTGATTTTTTTTTCTTTTTGGAAACTGCAAATAATTTGGATAATTTAAGTTCATCTTAGTATTCTGGCTCCAATAAGTACAGTAATCAATACATTTTCAACCCCATGTTGTGTCATTGGCTGAACATTGACTGATCTACTGATCAGCTTGCTATATATTTTTTCTTTTCTTATTCAATTTATATAGTGGGTGTGGGGGTGTCAGGTCATTAAACCTCAACAATGCCTAAATGAGCTCTGATTTTATTTTGTTAAATCATGAATAAGCTACAAGAAGTGATCAAAACTCAGCATGATGACATGTATTTGTTACATTGTTCAACTTAACAGGCAACACCTGAAAGGGGAAATTTAAAGTAAAGCTTGATGTGCATTTTCAATTGCAAAGGTGGCTTGGTGGTTACTGCTAGAAGGTTCCAGGTTTGAATCCTGGCTGGGGCTCTTCTGTGTGGGGTTTGCATGTGCTCCTCATATGCAGGAGTTCTCCCAGTATTTCCTCACACAGTGCAAAAGCATTCATATTTATGGTTCTACCCTGAATCTTCCAGTGAATGTGAGTTATTTTCCTTTTTGTCTATTTGGACCAATAGATGGGGAACCTGTCCAGGGTGTATTGTGACTTTAGCTTGAAGAGCCCTGTTATAGTCTCCAGCAGATCCTGGTGACGGAATAGGACGAAGTGAGAATAGATGATGGATGGATGGACAGATAGATAGCTTTTAACAGGTATACAAGGCATTACTGAATCAATTTTAGTGGTCGTGTCTAAGTTTAAATTTCCCTGAAAAGAAGAAACTTTGGAAAGTGCAGAGATCACAGGTCTCTCTCCTTTACTGTCTATACAAAATAGGAAATAAGAAAGTTAAAACTGCTGAAAAACTATTGAAGAATGAACTTTCTTCTTACCCAAATTTCTGCTGCATCCAGCACAATTTAACTATTCAAACCACGAAGATCTCTGTGGAAGGTTTTTTATGATGTACATTATATCCCCTGCCAGTACTGAACCTAAAGAATGGGCACAGTTTATAGCTAATCATTGATACAATTCCCGTGTCAGAAAAAAGCTACAGTAGCATGAATAACAGTAACAATGACTATAAGAGATGGTGATTGCAGTTTTTAAATGACATTAATACCAGAAAACAAAGCCTTGTAATTAACTAATGAGCTTCCTTAACACGAACGTTGGTTTATTCATCAGTTTACTGCACCAGTTTTAAACATATACTGATAATAGTAAAACACTGGTCTTTTAGTATTTGTATCTGCAAACATTTTCAACTTAAAACACCAAAGCAGGAATATGTTTAAAACATCAGCAATGCTGCTAAAGTCTGGTCAAAAAGAGATCAGGGTGCGATATTTAAACGCCAACAGCAGGGGGCAGTGTAAGCTCAAGCTTTCCTGTGGCTCTTGATCGATATTTTCTGCTGTTTTTTTTATAGGTGAAGAAGAACTCTATCAATTGTGACAAAGAGCTTTGTGGAGAATTTTATCCTTGAGCTTTTGTGATATTTTTTTTCCCTTCTCTCTGCTTTGATGTCATCCTCAATGTCTTGTCATTATTCTGTCACAGAGGATTTTTTTTTTTGTGTTGATCAAATTAGTCCCTTAAAGATGCAGCAAAGGACTTAGTTTATATACACTTAGAAAACTCACGACTTCTATTTTCTTTTCATGAAAATAAGAGAAACAAATATTGTAATGTATAGTAACAGATAGTACATAATTTATGGATTCTTGCTCATAAGAGGTCATTAACTGTAAACTTACATGCACTATAGTATACTGCAACACACTCCACCCTATCTGTTATGTCTCATTTTGTCTTAAAAGGCCTTGAGTTGAAAAGACCAGATCAGAGACCCCTCACATGTATGTAGGCTTAAACATATCTACACACAGAGATATATACACACAGAAAGAGAGAGAAAGAGAGAGAGAGAGAGAGAGAGCGAAAGTTAACATTGAAACACATTATACTTGCAGCCAGGTCCACTATATGTTGATCCACCCACGCATACCACTCCATTACTCACATGCACAGCCACACACAGATCGAGAGAGCTCTTTAATCTCTTAATCTCTCCGGTGAGAATCACGATGCTTGTATTTTTTGCAGACAGCAAAACAGAGCCGTTTGAGCCCAGGTGTCTATGCATGAACCGCTTTGATAAGAGTAAAAATGTGTGTATATGTGTATGGAGCTCTTTCAGATCTCTTGAAAGTCCCCTTGGGTTGAAAAGCCTTCAGACAGCACTCAACAAAGCAAAAAAGAGTAAAAAAAAAAAAAAAAAACAAAACGTAATTTGTGCAACGTAGTATGAGTGAATTTAGCTGTGAAATGTAAAGATGGCGTATTGTAACACTGAAGAAAATGCTTAAATCCTTTTCTTGACAAGCCTCTTTACGTTAGACTGACTTTCATTTACTGTTTTCGACCTTGCTCGCTGCAGTCCGTGACAGCTCCAGCGCCTGCTAAATGTCTGAGCACAAGGACGCCAACAAGAAGAGGTGACAAATAAAGCCACTAAGCTTTCAAAGCTATAATCTACCATTCAGATTTCTTACTTTACAGTATCCTAAATTATCCTTCACAACAGTTCATTATCACCTTCAGCTGTAAAAGTTTTCATAAATTATTATTCTCCAGCACAAACTATTTGGGAGCTGCTGATTATTTCATTTCATAAGATTGCAGCTAAAAAACAGAGAGCGAGAAAATGTATTCATTTATGCTGCACAAAACAAGATCCCTGTGAGGGAAGAGTGAGTAGCTTTTGTCCATCTCACAGTTTACTTAATCCCATCTAGACCCCGCAGTCTTCAATAATGTAGGCAATCTTGTTACTTTGTTATGCATTTCTTTGCCAGGTCTCACAGGACGATGACCTAGTTAAGCATTTTATCGTTCAGACTGAACACTCTGTAAGCAGATGTTGCTCTCAGCTCTCCCCTTGTCTGTCAATGTAACTGAGCACTCAGAATAGATGCAAAGCGGCCTCACCCATATCTTAGCTGGAGGTGATGTGATGCCGCAATGATACTGTCTTGCTTGAGCACTAAATCTTTTCACTAGAAGGATGGTTTATCTGTGAAATGAAGGAACCTTGCTCCATGGGTGGACGATTCAGGGTGCTCAGTCTGTGGATGGCAGGGGGCGACTTGATGGAAAATGTATTATTCCACTTTACAGAAAAAAGATAAAAAGTGAACAAAAATGGTGTACCCCAGCCCAAAGAATAGCTAGTCTCCAAATAATCTCAATGCTCACATTTGTAATGAATTACCTGGAAGATGAAGGGAAATGCAATCAGTTTTTTTTTTCTCTGTGTGACTGAAGACAAATTTGCGGATGATAATTTAAAAGTTAATTTGCTCAGGTTTTACCATATCGAAGTAATTACATCTACTCACTTGAGTAATGGAATGAGAATCTGTTTAAAGTCACTGCTGAATTCAAATGAGAAAAAAAAACAGTGTTTGCCTTTGAGTTGTTAGAAATCAAGTCAAGTGTCTTTTGCACAGCAGGGATGAGATTAATCTTAGTTCCAAGGAGGGAACGAAATGAGCACAGAAATTTCATGACAATATGTTGGAAAAAATGAGGGGAGAGAAATCAGTCCTGCGTGTGTTTGTGTGCATGCACTTCCCTGTGTACACAGATATCAAAGGGCCTTTGAGGCGGTGGAACTGCGTCTACATTGAGGGTTTTGGTTCCTTAAGCCAGAGATGGTTGTGTTGCCATGGAAACGCCTGTTGAACGAAGGTTCTATGAATCTTTCAGCAATCCCTCCCCGTTTCTCTTCCGACCACTTGGGATCTTTTGATAACCCAGACGACATACAAAACTTTTCCTCGATGGGGAGGGGATCCAGTCACCGGTAAATTGGCCTAAAGTGTCATTAAGTTCTCTCTGCAGAGGGGGCTCGGTGTCGCTTCATTAAGTATTGAATGAATCTCAGGCCCGCAATAAAATAAATAAATAAATAAATAAAAAGACTGCAGCATTCCATGCAGAAACAAATATCGATATGTGGGGTAAATATCTTGCATGCTAAAAAGTCGGCTGCTGGAGGATGGGGAGACGGAGGCAACTACAGCGACAGCCTTCTCCTCCTTTTTTGTTTTTTTAGCTCATTTTCTCTCATCTCTCCGTTAACACAGGATTGAGGATGACACCGTCAACAAAGGTGCTCTCTTTTTGTGTCTATCTAAACTGGGACAACAAAACGTAGGGAAAACCAGAAAAAATCTCTAAAGACTTTAACTTCAAGTTAATTCCCTGTGCTGTCTTAAATTTCCTCACATCTGAGGAATATGAAAGCAAGTGGCAGTAACCCATGGAAAAGTCATACGTATCCCATTTAGACAAAAGTTTAACACATCTAGAGTAAAAATAGCCAAACGAGTTTCAGTGTTTGATTATGACAGGAATGCAGACATAAAGTGAATCAATATTTCAGGCCAGTGTAAAGACATGGGACAGCGAAGAGAGGCCTGGTTAAACACGAGACGTGGCAGTGTTGTCACACATGCATATTAGACATTTGCATTGTTTCCTGGGACTTCAGGCTGTTGCACTATTGACATGAATGATTCATCTGTTTTAGATTTGTGTCTTTGAGGGAAAACAAAATGTTCGGCTAACGAGGACCACATCCAAGCACACTTCAGGAAAAATGATGCCAGTTTTAAATACGATCCCTCCACATTCTCTGTTAACTCTTAATAATATTAATAGCTCAATAAAAATATGTCTAATTATACCATTGAACTTTATGTGAAAACCATACAGGATTGTGTTTCTTTTCACTGTAGTCAACACTAGAATCTCACTTCAAAGATTGTGTATCCTGATCCATTACTCATGCTGATAATGTATTAGTTACAACATGCTATGAGGCTGTTTTTGATAAGAGTGACTGCACCAGCGTTTGGTCTCCAGAATGCGTCACCTCTGAAAGAATCCTCAAAAAACAAACAATCAGTCAGCCCTGCCTTTGAACTGCATGTACGTTTCCGCGTCGTGGCAGACGTCATCTCAGACACCTAACAACATATTCAGAGGTTTTTATTATGAATGCTGCAATGTTTTCCAAACCCTCATCTCAGCCTGATTCACCACCTTGCCCACAAGCCCAAGCATTCTGGGAAATTCAATTTTCCTTTCATTTAAAAAGCAAGAATTCATTTTGTAAGATGACTCCACTGAGTAGAAGAACACTTCAAGATCAAACTCTGATGAAGAGACTCACCATTGCTACATGTTTCTCATCTTCCCTTTTTGTGGGTTTTCATACAGAACTGCCTTGAGGGTTGTGGCCATTCTAAGTGCTATCATACAACACAGCTTGGCTTTTGGGAAAGTAATAGCACACCCTTCTAGTGTGCATTCTTTTTACTTTTTGTTTCAGCTGAGCTAATACAGTTGAAAAATTTTTAATTAGAAAAAAAAGCAAGTGTAAAAGCAAATTGGAATAGAATAGAGTCGAAATTTCTGGTTCTGCATCATCTGTTACCGTCCATAAAAATCAAAAACACAACCTCAGATTCCAAAGGTGGCGGACACACACCAAACAGAGAAGGGAAGCAGAAAAAGGAGAAAAACGAATATGGAGTGATTTGTCATCATATATCTGCGCGACTCTCTACTGAATGAGTACAAGGACTCCTGATCACAGGACTTTTCATCCATGTGTTCGAAGCACACGGATGAAAAGCTTTGACCCAACTGAGCCAAACTCCCAACTCGATAGCTCACTCAAATGCAGAAATCATTCATTAACACCATAGACTACAATGAATCAAGTTCAGTCAGCGTAAGTCATTTTAATTTTCCACAAAAGATTACTTAATACACTGTTTGAGGAGGGAACCTGTACTGATATCAATTTCATGACTAATTTGGATTGATGCTCTTGTCAGTGATAATGCCAATAATTTCAAATAAAACACAAATCTGCATCATGTACTCCTGATGTTTACCATTTATGTAACACTATGGCTATGTGTATAAGCTGTCCATTCAAACTCATTGTCATCATGACATCAAAGCAGAAACCTGATGAGTGCCACTGAGTGTCTATATAGCTTTAAAACCTATAAATCAATAAAACTGCCTTCAGTTGCTTATAAATATACAGGTCTCTGATCTGAAACTTTATGTCCAGATAAACTGATACCTTAGTCTGAGCTGCTACCATCCATTACTGTTGCAAGAATATAAATATGCAGGACATTTTGACCACCAAACAGATCCGGGATCAAGATCAAAAGAGGTACTTATTCACAGACTTGGTCCCCCTGCTATTCAAATATTATTATTAGCAATAAATAATAATAATAACTTATCTTTAGTCGTCACAGAACCCCTGAGTTTATATTTAAGCTAATTATCACTTAAGAGTTTATTTACAATTAGAACGAGACAAATGCATTAAAGCAGCACAAAGGAACTTTTGACGTTTTTTAGCAACTTGGGTTCTCTGTAGGTGGTGGAGACCTTATACTAGCTCTTTTGCTTGGTCACACTCTATTTTTTCTCCTGTAATGTATTTCTTGAGTCTCTTGCCTCTACTAAAATGCTGTATCCACGTGAGCTGGCTTTATCATTGCCGATGTGTGACTTCGAGCTGTGAAACGATCGGCAGTTATCCCACAAAGGTAACAAAGTTAGCTGGCTATCCTGTGGCAGCACTGTGCTAAACAAATCCTCAAAGTTATATAGACATCCATTTTGATGAGTTGTGCTTCATTTTGATTACATTTGGTTGAGTTCATCCACACTTCAGATAGTTTGGCCATGAGTGAAGGACACAGAATATAAACAGGCTCATTTGTCGAATGTGATTGATGAAC